>JTDE01001813.1:111426-132342 GCA_014338405.1 Paragonimus skrjabini miyazakii | reverse complement strand
GTGCCATCCGCGTTCTTGGATCACAGCACTACATATGGCCTGGACTCAACTATTGCAAGAATAAGCCTACTTGGATCCCAGAATTTATTCGGGGTGTTTTGGCAAAGTACTGTGTGTGGTCTAAGTTGACTTACGCATCTGGAAACATTACGTTAACTAGGTCCGTCCAGAGTTTTATGTTTGAGAACAGGTTTCTCAAACGTCAGCCGGAAACTTGGATCTGCCCTTCCAGCACTCAGATTTCAACCAAATACTACTCTCTGGAGGTAGCTACACGATAAACTGAAAATCCAATGGATTTGTTGCAGCGTAGGATAACTCATCCGATGATTTCGACTTCCCAAATATAGGTGGACTCCCAGGTGATATATTATCGACTGCCTGGAACTCTGTATATTTTTGGAGGGGGTGGATTCCGCACTAATGCTTTCCACCGGTCACCTTGTCTGTGATGCCCCCTCCCCATACAAATCTTTGCTTATAACAGACCAGTGCATTTGGCATTCGTTCGCAACCACTTGCCAAGTGTTTGACCGAACACACGTTGTGATTGGCCATATCTACATGTCAATATTGATCTATAAATAGAAAACGGCCTGTGACAAAATTGCATTTCACTGTTGAATTGTAACCTCCAGGATTAAAAATTGGTCTTTGTTTCTGTCTTTTCTGGGATAATTTTAGGCCGGGAACGACACAAAACTTAACAACTCGACAAAACCATGACTAATGATCTTAGATCAGGGCCGCCTATCTGATTTCTGAATCCGCTGAATTCCGTTTGGTTTAAGTCTTTCTCGTATATATAGAACTTAAGTCCGATAACTTGTCTGTCCACAGGCTCTTCAGTGTTATTGATTTAAAAAGTGTACATGTCTTTCTTTTGATTGGATTGCTGAACCAATCCCCAGCAGCACTGGGTATTTTTTAAATATTCACAGTAAGCGGTATGCACTCGGTTCATTTATCGTGCAGTAATCTCTAAGGTATTACGTAAATTATGTCTGTTTTAAAGGGTCAATGACGACGGACAGTATTACTTCAACCTTCACTGTTTAGTGGTACGCCGTAAATGCGTGCAGTCATGTGACCAGAACTGTGCACACTGCGCTCGAGTAACTCGATATAACGGAACCTAATACTGAAGCTAAGCATACTCGGATTCATAAACTTAGGACGAGAAATAAATGTGGAAACGATGGCATAGATGTTGACAAAATAAAATGAGCGCGATGAAATGATGGAACGATGTCACCATTTAACACGTATATTCAGAAATCAGGCAGACTGATGTAGGTCAATGTCAACTTGTATTATATAAACAGTGTAAAAGTAAACAGACATTACTGGAAAATGGTCTATAGGATCAACTTGAGTAATGTGATGAACACCCACGTATGGTTGGAGAACATAACACACTGTATAAACTCCCCTCCGTTGATTGGTAGTCCGTACTGAAGTTCTTTCATCATACTCCTGCAGACAGTCAGTTAAGATCACAGTGTCTTATTGGCAGAAGTGAACTGTACTTTATTGTGGGAAACATGTTTAATTTTCGTTACAACTTTTCAGATTTAGGTTAAAGTCCAGTTCATCACGTGAGACACATCCGAAGTCAGAAGGAAATCACACGCTGATGGATGTGTTGCGTCAGTCTCGGTGGTTAGCCGAAGGTGTATATGGTCCCGAATACAGTAGTAGGTCGGCGATATGCTTCATACTTTAGATACACTTACCGCTCTGATTTCTGAATTACTCGCAGTCCATCGTGAAGTTTTAGGTACTGTGCTATCATGGTGCTATGGATGTGATGAGGTTTTCTAGACCGTAATACCTTAACTCCGAACGTAAGATTTTTGACGTAATATGTCTGTTGTTAAGATTATATCTGGTTAACTATCGTCAGTCAAATAGTTTTGTGGTGACTGCCCTTTATCTGCTTTCTTTGTTGAGCGCTGTGTCATAAAATTTGTTTAAGGTGAAGCATCTCACTTTAATTAGTGAACGCTTCAATACATCTCCAATCCACTGCCTCGAGTTATCTGTCCGAAACGTTCAGTTAGCCTATCGCTTGAGTTGTTGAGTTAACATGACGCACGCCAACAATCGGTCACTGCAATGATGACTCAGTCAGCTCACCATGCCATAATTGTGCTCATTTGACCTTAATAACCAGACATGTCTCAAGTAGTGGATTGCAGTTCAAGTCAACGCCAGCTGTCGTGCCCCATTAAGCTTTAGGCAACACCGGCAATGGAGGACGCAACTGAGGATAAAACCATTCTGTGAACAGTGTATACAGAGGGATATCGAATGGCTTACACAATGGTTAAGATGAAATCCAGTGTTCGTTTTGAGCTTAAAGAAAAATGAATATTGCTTACGCATTCGGCAGCTCAATGTTGGCATCGAGTGTTGTTGCAGAATAACACAGTTAATTTTTGGTGATATCCATAGTACATTATATTAGGCTGAGGCACACATGTTTAAAGGTCTTCCCAAAACTGACAACATTTTAGAGGGGACGCGGGCGAAATGAAAAGCGTGTATCACGAAAACAGAGTTTAGCGTAGCCAGTCAATCAGACAGGCTTATTACAGTGGCAAATTCAGTAGACACTTCTCAGCTACTTCTATATTAATTGTTTGAAGCTTACGCTCGAATGCGGTGCCATTATGATAGAAGTAGTGCTCGATATTATTCGCGATATGGTGAGGTCACGCATGCAGACAACCCGACTGCCAGTAACAACGCCTTGCTAACTGACTGTCGATCATGAGTAAGGTGAATCAGCTCACTTAAGTGATTGAAAAGTGACGGGGACGGTCAGTGTGATAGCTTCCTAAGAGAAGAGGCATATTCTGCAACGAAAATAACCAATGATTCTCATATAGACTGAACATCACCCACAACTGATTGCAGCTGTCGCACTCCCATAGATTTTCCAGTCGGCCCCTTTCGAAAAGAAGCACTAGACTCGAGTTTCGTTCTCATTAGAGCTCGCCAGTAGTGCATATCCATCAGTAATCAAATGCCGTTCAACAAGTCAATGATTTCTGTTATTTCAACTTGAAGAGAAGTCCTAGTCGAGGGGTCATCGACTGGAGTTAACAGGACAGTTACTGTGTCTCCATTTCGAGACGATCGGGCGACCTGATCATTACTCACAAGCGAAAGTGGTTGAGTGTTCACAGATGATAATTCGGTCGTGTCTAATGTGAGGTTAATGGCGCAGTGGCAAACACGGTTGCCTCACGAACAGTGTGTCCGTGGTTCAAGTCCCGGCAGTGGCAATGATATGCACTACTGACGAACTTTAATGAGAGCGAAACTCGAGTCTAGTGCTTCTTTTCGAAAGAGGCCGACTGGAAAGTCTGTGGGAATGCGACAGCTGCGATCAATTGTGGGTGATTTTCAATTTATATGAAAATCAAAATCCCCTACTACTCATCAGTAACCAATGATTCATTAAGCAATTCGCAAATGACGGAACTTTCGCGCATCTATGAGGAACGGTTCGGATGAATAAAATAAACGAATTAACAATAGTGAGCCAGAGATAAGCATTCGAAGTTCCCGCAGTCTCACTTATCGCTTCCGACCTTTGAGAAGACTCACTGAATTTTACGGAATGACAATGACGGACTCCATGTTATGACCTTCTATGAACTCATTACTACAAAGTATGCTCCTCTCAGTGGCAAACAGCTCCAAACCCAAGGAAGGGAACTTGAGATAATGTAAGTCACAAGGCACAGAAGCGGATGGTCTTATCTAGGTTTGGCAGCTCCGAATAAGCCCCAAAAATGACTAGGGAGATCGCGCCACCTAATTAAACGAATGATGAGATGAGAAATGTTCTGACAAGAGTTAATGAATAGTCCAAAGCACGCGATGGTAATAAGAGCATCCATAACTAATGCTCACATGTAGTAATAGAACTGGTGACTTCCTGATCTTGAACATCTCTGACAAGCTTTGGAAGAACACAATCAAGAAGTTCGAGAAAAATGTTTTATATGTTAATTATCAAGTATTCAAAGAGAAAACATTGTCCTAAGGACGTTTCCTGATCTGTGTCTCAGGTTCTGTGAGTAGTCATTCTGGGAACAATTGACGTAGACCACGAAAATTCTGACGACTAATTGAAGTGGATAGAACATTAAAAGACTAACGTGCTCTAAGTTTTGATATGTATTATTACTGATGAGTAAACGGGGATTTGGATTTTCATATAGATTGAACACCACCTACGATTGATCGCAGCTGTTGCATTTCCATAGACTTTCCAGTCGGCCCCCTTCGAAACGAAGCACTAGACTCAGATTCTGCTCTCATTAGAGCTCATCAGTAGTGCATATCCTCACCACTGCCGGGACTAGAACTGCGGCCACACTTTCAAGAGACAACCGTGTTTACCACTGCACCATTTACCTCACATTAGGCACGACCGAATTATCATCTGTGAACACTTAAACACTTTCGCTTGTGAGTAATGATGAAGTTGTCCGATCGCCTCGAGAGGAGACACAGTAACCCCGCGATTAGGACTTACTAGATGGATCGAAATCTCCAATCTCAGTAAACCTTCTAGGCGATATTTTAGATTACCGATGAAAACCTGGCCAGAGTTCTAACGCCAGCCGTGGTAAAAATATGCACTACTGACAAGCTCCATCAAGAGCGAAACTCGAGTCAAGTGCTTCTTTTTGAAACAGACTGGATGAGGAGTCTATCTAAATGCGAAGATTGCGATCACTTGTGGGTGTTGTTCAAATTGGTATGTCATATTGTTTTTTACGAGATTTGGTAGAATGGCTTCACACTTTTAAATAATCTTCCAGGCAGATACTCTCTGACGCTTGACAGCGATGCTTGATTACGCGGCCGGTACAAGAAGGCTTAATATAGTTGAGATTGGTGGGTGCTGTGTGCTCATCTTTAACCCTAATGAGTTTATATTTCATTCTTCTCACTCTGTACGGTAAACGTGTGACAAACTGACTAAGAATACCGTAATAACAGTATACATCTTGATATTTACACTAAGTCAGTGCGACCGAGGATTACACACAAACATACGAGCGACAAAGTTATTGGATCTGTCTGCAAACTCAGCTGAATTTTCACCATCCAGTGGATGGCAACCATAAGACCAGCAGCTGGTTGAATCGCTTTCTTGCAGTCGAGCCGTTACCGATCAGTTTAGACTAGTTGTTTCCAAACTTTTAAGCTTGCGATCCAGACTACTGACCGAATTATATCTCGCTCCAAGAGACACTTAATACACGGAAGCTGTTGTTGTTGTTGTTGTAAGTCTAGCATCAGAAAATTAATCTCAGGTTTCCCATTTCCATTGATCTTTCAGTTAGCTTCTTTTCAGAAAGAAGCCTAACACTGGAGTTTTGCTCTTATTAGGACTTACCAACAGTACACATTTTTGTTAGTCAGTTTTCATTGTAAAATAGTAACGATGCTAATAAGCACATACAATATTTTCTATTCAACCCTTTAGTGGTTAATGGTTTTCCCGATACTCAAAGGTTCTTTGAAGTTTATCATCTATTGGCTTCATTTTCACGGTGGATGCAAATATACAGCATACTGGAGACGATAAGTAGTTGTTCATCCATCCTGAGTGTTATGAGAATGGGAAACCCCGGTTCGCAGAGATAAGTTACACAAGGGAACACTGTCAGCTTCCTCACTGTTAACTAGCCTATGTTGTAACGCAACAAAAGCCCATGCGTACAGTAGCAGATAAAGCGTTGTTCATTAGAGCTTATTCTGTTCTGTATTGGACACTTCCCCGTGAATTTCATCACTGTCACTTCCAGCGTGTAAATCGTTTGCATCAAGTGTAATCATGATTTAAATCTTACTTCGTAGATCATCATTCTCTGGAATGTATTGCCCAACAAGTTGCTGGGGATTATTAAAGTGCCTCTGGAAAATGAACTATGATTCGGGTGGTCAGAAATGTCTTACAACATAACGCTTAGCATTCATAATGAGGAATTTTGCTTTCTTACATTATCTCCCCGAAGAGATTTTGTTTCCCTGAAGAAGAAAACATTTGTACCGATGTCATCTACGTGCATGTTGAAATTGAGTTCACTGAGGTGCTTAAGCAAATATTCTTTAACCATTTGGTAGCCTAGACGATTATCGTTCCAAATCATGTTTTAATTTAATGAGAAAAAGGGGCCAATTAACTTCGTAATCTCCAAGAGATACATAATAATTGCTATTTTGCCTGTTTTCGCATACATCATGTGACCCACAAAATTGTCTTGGAAGCTAAAGTCGGATTGTAAGTCTGAGGCTGGGGACCACTTCCATAGATTAATCAATAGACTATGGCACCAGTATCACCGTTGAGCCCATGTAAGCCTTCAATTATTCGACGATGTGTCTACCTCACTTGGCCTCCTAGGGGTATGAACGTGTGGGGTTGCGCCATTCGGGCGAACGTGCGGAACAGACGCGAAGCCCAGGACGCGCGGTCTATATACATAGGCTATGTTTGTCACTCCTTCTTGCCCGCCTGATTCCGTTGCCATGGTCGTCTACCTATCCGCACTGTCATAAGTTGACGAATCACGAGAACAACTGCATTTGACCTCAGTTTCTGACACCTGCCTACCCGAAAACAATGTGCGCGTTTCACGACATGTGACTATCGGCGCTCATCAGTTATCACGTGGCGAATACCGAACTGCTGGCATCAATTATGCGCAGTTCGTAATGTTCGTCTTTAACTCTCCGTCGTGGTTATCATAAGTTAAACTATCACCCATGGTGCTTAAAAGACAGTAAGAGATCTAGCATACGAGCATGCTTCTGTAATGACGAGTTGCAACTACAGGTTTGTTTTAATTACAGGTTCTGTAGATGAGACCTCGGACGAGAGTATAAACTATCACGCAGTTTGATTGTTACTTCAAATCAGTATTGAACCACAACATCGTCTTAAACACAGCAGTATTGAAATAAAGCATGCACATAAGACAACATAGGTCGTACAAACAATGACATCTAACCAAGTCGTCTTAGCGCAAACAAACCTCAATAAGTTGAAGACCAAGTTATATCTGATGCATGCAGCTAACGAGAGAGCGGTAGTTTAGATTAAGAATATAGTAACAAGCTATCTTTTTTTAAAACCATGTGACCCTAATGAAAAGAAACCAACCTTGAGATATACAAAACAATTTGTATTCGGCAAAGATTTCTTCTTATCAGCTAGACACCACTAAAAAAATGATCTCATCTTTTTCATCCAGATGCACTCTTCGATCAGTCTACTTCTTTAAGAGGTTATTGATTTGAATTTGATTTTCGATAAAGTTAATCACCGGCTGAACTTTGCGCTTTACGCTGTCACGACCAGCCTGCTAACCAAAAGTCCATTGGTCCTACAGCGCGCCAAACTTTCAGTCATGATCTTTATGAGATATTACTCCATTTGTTGGATCTGATTTAAATGAGATAGTGATTAACTTCGTAACTATAACTGATGAATCATAGAGTAGGAACATTCAATCGGTTGAGCCTTACTGAAAAATACACGATTTGTTGAATCAGTGTATGGTCTAAAATTTATGATTGCAAGAATAAATGCAAAATTCTCATTGGGGGGAGTTGAACTTTTCACAATGATTGGAAGTACCATCTAACCGTGTGAGAACTCATACTCGTAGAGGAATGTTTAACAACGCAATCTAAAACCTCCTCAACACTCCCCGTATCCATGTCTAAGGATGGTTACTTGATCGATGTATTGACAACAAATTTGCTCCTGTTACTGATTCACGCTCTCCGGATTACTTATGCACAGTCAGCTGGATGTAACTAAAGGGAAGCATCACCAAACTCATCCTATTCTAGCCTGTCTTACTGAAGCTCCCAGGGGGTTTGACCTTTCATATATGGACTTGTTTTTACAGATAGCTGTCTCGGTTACAGACGAAAGAGTTGACGTCGGTGCAATTTTGTCTATGTACATTGTTTCAGATACCGAAATTCCATGTTAGAATATGCACAGACGGAGTTACATGAACTGAACCAAATGACGCAAAAGGAAACACAAGCATTGTACGCCGAACTGAATGAGACAAAAAAGCAAGTTGCTATAATAAATTTTGCTTTTGATGTAGATTGATTTCATGTGCACAAATGGTCAAAACTGACCACGGAAATGTTCATTCAGTTGCTTAAGTTGATAACAGATATACGGGGGGAAACACATAAGCATACGTTTTTGATGTATCCCTGGTTTACGGACAACGTTTTACAAATTTACCACGCTGTCTGCAATAAAACCAATGATGATGTGGTACTAACAGTCTACTACTAGCGTGAACTGTTTGAGAAATCATGCCGGGGCAGTCGATCCCCTGGACCATTTGGTGGGCTCCATATGAGAAAATGGAACGGGTGGGTAACAGAATCCAAATGTGAAATTTCCGAGCTCTTGGCGTGGCTTCGTAGCTCAGCTGGTAGAGTGCTTGCCGCTTTGATGCATGGTGTTTTTGTCGCTGGTTCGAATCCAGTCAACGCTCTGAACTTTCCCAATTGGGTCTCATCCTAAATTATATGTAGATGTTTGAAGTTACGCGAATCCAATAGTCAGTTTGGTTGTGGAGTAAAATCCTTTCACTTGACAGAATTATGTAAAAACATTGTCTGCATAACTATGCACTATTTTTACGATTCCATGGAAACTTGATCATCTAATTGGTCATTGTTGGTAATGACAAATTTCGGCTGTCTCGAAAGACAGCTAAATTCTACGGTTGGGAAAAACCAGTCCACACGCGACAGGTCGCTAAGCAGATTGCGTGGTGTAGTGGAACCAAGAAAACAATCGACAATGTTACAAAATAATCTACAATAACTGTCTACGATAAGTTTCACCACACTATGTTCGCTATAAGTTAGAAGAACGCTCCTCTTCAATAACAGAGTAACTCCAAAGAATTCAATTCCTCCAGCGTACTAAAGTCGACTGTTGCCACAGTTAACTCCCGGTAACAACGACCACGTGCAAGCAGGAACCGAGGCGCGCGAAGACGAAGAAGTGTGTATTCACTCAAATAATGGACAAGTGCATATCCTTGTCCGGATCAGGGTTTGCACTCTGACCCTCGTGCTTGTGAGACTAGCGTGTTAACCACAAAGCCGGCAATCTCACAATAAGCCTGACAAAATAATCACTTGGATAGAACAGAGTGATTCTGTTCATTCTCCTTTCGAAATGATCGGGCAAGCTGGACATAATTCATACAAGGTTGTGGTTGAGCGTTTGGATTAGATTATTCAGTCATGCCTATTGTGAGGTTGCTGGCGTTGTGATTAACACGCTAGTCTCACAAGCACGAGGGTCAGAGTGCAAACTCTGATCCGGACAAGGATATGCACTACTGATCAGCTGTAATAAGATGGAAACTCGAGTCTAGTGCTTCCTATCGTATAGCTAGCCGAAAGGCTAATCTGAATGCGAAGGCTGCGATCAAGTGTGGGTGGTGTTCAATTTTGAAATAATCTAAATCACCGAACCTTCACTGCTGAATGAACAAGTGGTTTATATGTACATTGAACGTAACAGGTATGAAGAATAGTATGTAACAATAGGGCAAAAGGGTAACAGACTCTACAATGGATAACTTTAGTCATTCTGTTGTCAGAATCCTTCACAGTTCGTTGATATTGGAATTTACTGGAGGGCAAGACCCTTTACTTGGCAACCGCCTGGCAGCAGAATCCATAGAAAAACAGCTCGTGAACGAATATAAGATCACCTCGAGGACTTCCTCCAGATTAATGTCCGTTTACTAGTTAGCACTTTCATTCAAGATTCCCGTAAAAATTCAGGTCGTCTATCGGTAACATACGCATGGGTGTATATCGACCCTCATTCACTGAACTTCGGTTTCATCCAAACTGTCTGGCAATGGATGGTTTAGAATTAGAATATGTAAAAACCAAAAGTGAATTATCGGGGGAAAGTTTTTTCGGGATCTGTGTTTTGTCATGTGTCTCAGGGAGCACATTTCACACATTTTTCTTGTCATTAAATGATTACTATCAAATGTGAACTGTCCATGGCGTTGGTAACTCAATAATCTGTGTTCCACAGTACGCGAGAACAACTGCGTGAAGACTGATTTATCATATTTGCAAATTATTTCATCGATTGTAGCAGTATTCTCTAACAGTGCTGGTTTGTACGTAAAAGTTTCGCGTCAAGCCAGATTACATTTGAACACAATACCGAAACCTCGCAACTGCATCACTAAAGTCGTTTGTTGGCAAGTGATAACATATATAATCTAACTGCGTCGCTTACAGAACCCCCGCGGGGCATTGCATAGAAGCAACAAATACGGGTCATTTCGAAATGGCGTGTGTATGTAAGAGAATCTCGGATAAACAGCAATCATCTGAAGGATGTTGTATTGATCGGCTGGGTATTTGAATCTGCACGTTACTTTCCGTATCGAAGGCTATTTGCCTGCCTAAAAATTAGTCGTATGAATATATTTCTGTGTATATCTGATACTCTGCAAACATTTAACAACAGAATAACTGAAATCATTCTTAAAATTATTTTTCGAACTTTTTCTCCAAATGTCTAGACCCCAAACGGTAGCATACTTCATTGACAGGATAAAGTAACCGTGTTTCTAATTTTGGATCAGATCATTTAATGAACTCGGATGCTACAGTGCTCCCTATCCACTCTTTTTTTGAAATGTCCAATCAGTCAAACTTATTCACTACCGTATTGTTTGAGTATACGATCAATATTCCTTCAACCTAGCAAAAGTGGCTAAATGAATTGACGTGTGAGTTATGAAGACTGAACTATATGTCTTGCCGCTGTATTTGCCGCAACCATCTGCTGTGCGCTTGTCCTGATGCGACACATAATTATTCTGGGCACATTTATCCGATCTTGAACAGCATGACACTCCTGTTTCATTTTGTTATTTGCAATCAGTGTTGAACTGATAACTTAAATGTTTGACTGAAGTGTCTACGTGACTGACGCAACAGAGTGAAACGTCAGCGATTTTTAGACAATATACAAAATTGTGGGTTTTTCTTCACTTATATCTTAATATTAACAATTCCGGTAGCAGTTGGAAAATAATGTAAAGACGAAACTCAAATTTAGCTTCGGGACTAAATACGCTATTACCGCCTCTCGTGGCCTACAGACAAGATAAACTTAACAGATCCAATGTGTACACGATACCAAAACAAAAGAGGAATCTATCGGTCTACGAATGTGTTATATAATTCTGAGGATTCGGTTGACAACACTAATGACCTGTACCGAAAGAGATACGATAATTGTTAGGATAGTAGAACAGTGTGTTTCCTTGACATTCATTGAAAGCCCAGCATATCGTGTATTAGTAAACTTGAAAGTACAAACTGAGTATTCTTCTGCCTACTGCGAATAAAAGCTACAGTCTAGTGCAAACCTATTCTAAGAAACGCAGTGTGGTCTCTTTCTTATCCGAAATAGGTGTAGTGGTTACTTTTTTGACTCTGTACTGGGGCTATACATCTTTATCTACTTTTATTAAGTGAACACTGACGGTTTGAGAAGAGCTAAGTCATTTGGTCGTCTATGATGCTTTGCTGTGTTAAAAGAAGATTTAGGCATATACTTGATTAGGACAGAGTTTTATGATGATCCATTTGAACGAAGTCGATGGATAACAGAGATTGACAGTCGGATTTCTTTTATATAGTGGTGTTACAATAGTTCACGATTTGAATAGACAATAAGAAGACTGCTAAACACATAAATGCCATGATAGAACCAATTCATTATGTCGTTTGTGTAGTAGTCTAGTTTGTAAATCTTGCTTCTTAATAAGCGATAGAGAGAATAACGGCCCTGGGAAACTACAGTGTGAGTGTGAATATTTTACTACAACTAAAACATAGTTTGATTTGATTATTTCGCATTTGGCATAAAGTTTTGTTAAACTGGTGTTCAACACCTGTGTGAATCTAATTCAGTTGTCTTCTGTGTCAATGACAATTAAATGCGTGTTGTGAGTATCTCGTTCTACAAAGGATGACAACTTGTTATCAGCGATTTAGAATACTGTTTTCATGATTCATTTTTAAGTGGTTGTTCATCAACAAGTGTTTTTTGTAGTTCCCATAGTGATCGCAAAGTTGAATTTTGTTTTATCGCCATTCACTCACACGGGACCTAATATGGTAAACTGCACGCGAAACATTGTGTGAAAATCATGCTGTACTGTTTTGTATATCAATTCACGTGTTAATGCGACCGTGGTAAATTAGTTGTCTCAGATTTATGTGCATCATTTATACTGGTGAAAACAAAACAGCATTACATATCTTGTCGTATTCGCGGGGTGGTTATTCTTCCTACATCTCGTCTTTTAGGTCGGAGTTTTCCGATAGGTATGTTAAGCATACGAGGAACATCTAGCGGACACAACTGATATATTCCTGTCGTGAATCATTATAACTGAATGAAAACTGTAGTAAACATGACCATATGGCCATTGGATGTAGGTATATTTTCTAGCCACTTTAGCGTTGACTGAGAGTTGTTATTCAGACGTACTTCATCCACTGTAAATAATGGATTGATTCTTATTTAGGGAGTAAGGACAGGTAGAAATACACTTTAAGTCATTTTGCTCCAGAAATCTTCAAGAGAACTAGTAGGTTTAGCCTGGATGTTGCAGTGTGAGTTAAGATTTCACGGTTTTCCTTCGCTTTAAATACACAGTCTTTTGATGTATATATGTGATATAGGTGTTGAACAAGAGCTGCTTCAACATTCATTCGTTTTCAATTATCCCCGATCATGTCCGCTGAAACCCAGTTTCGAACAGACCACCCAAATCACGTGTTGCTAAGTAAGGTCAGGTCACTGTGGCTAAAGGGGTCTTAGGGGCTCCGTTTCAATTGCTGATATCACTCTTGAGATGTATTTATTGCCTACCGTACCACTTATTTCAAACATGTTAAACAAATGTATTTTCCGGTAAACTGTGCTAACTTGTCACGGTCAAACTTTGTTTCCACTGGTTACGTTTTTGAGGTTACGGTGTTTCTAGCCAATGCGATACGGTCTTCTTCCAGATACTTTGGTTTCAATGACAAACAACCAACGCAACAGTGATAACCAATGCGTAGATTGCATTGTTGCGGAGGTATAGATTGAAGTCAGTTAGGGTTGGATATATGTAAACACAGACGTCAGTACGATTCGCTCAAAATATTAGTCCAGGCAATGAATTACAGACAGAAAGTGCTGATACGTTAGCATTGTTATATACGCTATTTCTTCCGTTTGAGGATATCACTGTGATCAATCTGAAAATTAAGCAGCTAGTTTTTTGCCGCATTCTTTCCAGCGGGCATGAAAAACGAACACACAATCTTAATGTGTTACTCAAGATCGAACTAGCTTTCATTAATCGTGGTGTAAACTAAGATAGGGACATGAATCGATCGATATTGCTGTTTTTATACTGAGTGTATTTCATTGAATGAAAGCTATAAGTTTTTACTATGTTTACGTTGTAAAGGTTTTTGTACTACTAGTGCGCACCGACCAATTCCACGTCAGCAAGGGCGTGACTGTGTTTCAAAGTGGGTGAGAAATGGAACATTTATTTTGGGCTTGGAATGCTTATTCGCATCAATAAATCTATGTTGGTTGGTTACAATAAGTCAATCGCTTGATTGTATTTTCAAACATGTATCTGTGGCCTGGACATTCGTCAGATAAACCGCAAGATTTTAATTTGGTTATTGCGCAGCTATTTAATAGTTGTACGTTTGTGTGCCCGTCGGTGTGCTTTGTCTATTGCATTCAAAAATAGTCCTGTTCATTCTTTTGGAAACGAAAACAGATGAATGAGCTGGCGGTTATCCGTTGAAGGCATGCTCTTCAGGCATTCTATTCTAATTACTTTCGAGTTGGGTTCCGCAGAACTTTCTTACACCGTGTTACTGAATAGTTCGTACGTTTCTTCTGTACCTGACTGTACGGTGAATACTATTGAGTTCATATATTTATAGAGACTTCAGTGATAGAGATAAATTTCGGGGTAGCCTCGGGTATTGCCATTAGTCACCACAACAGACAAAATGAATGAATATTGCGGCTTATTTAATATGATGCTCATATAGCAGCACACTGAAGGCTTATTGCGGTCATAATTGTGTAGGTTAAAAATTGGAATAGACAAAACTTACGACAGACATCATAGGAGTGTTGACAGTAAATGTGTTAGAACTTTAGGTGCCAGCATTAAGCATCTTTTGAGCTGCTCAAGTAGCGAATGAGGCCGACCGTTTACTACCGAATTTAACAACACTCATTACAAAGCATAAACTAACCTCATTCAACGTTTCCTGGTACTTCCACTCAAGCTTGCCCTTGAGATAAAATGATGTTTCCTTCACATGGGGATCTCGATTGGCCACAAGGGAACAAAACTTTGGTCCCTTAATCATACTCATACAATCTTAGCTAGAGGCTAAATAACTGAAGACTCTGAGGGTCTTGACTAATCGATCGTATTGGAACCGCGACATTTGAGGATAGACATCAAAAATCATGCCAACTTGTAATCCGGTTCAGCCTGGTAAGAGTTAGGATAGATAACACGTTGGTTTGATTGTTCAGCTGAAAACAAACCGAGTGTAGTGATTGATTCTACAAATTGTCGTTTCAGAAGCCTAATCAGTATAACGTAGTTCTCTTAATTTTTTTCCAGATGTTTGAATACTGAAATGAGTCTTTGTAAGAAGCATTATTGCGATTACGAGCGTATGCGACAGAAGAATCGAAATCTCTGTCAAGAAGTAAATGAATTAAAACAGTAAGTCCGTTGTAATTAGTATAAACGTTTTGATGCTGGTCCATTTTAGCCCCACTTAACAAGTAGATCAGTCGGTCATCATCATCATCATCGTCACAGCAGCCATGGGCCTGATCAAAAGGTACTGTGGCTCGGGCCACCGCTCTTCTCAACAGTGACGTGGAATATCTTAGAAGAAAACGCTACTAAGAAGTTTGAAAATTAATAAAAGACTAAGCGGAAGAACTAGAAATGGTATGGATGCAAGTCACTCATCTTGTTCAGCATGGTCTGCAGGTCTACGTCAGAGGGGCTAAGTAAGACAGAGTCGTCCGCATATTCCAGATCGGTCAATCTAGTGCCAGGAAGAAGCTCAACACCAAGTTCGCTGGATTTCCGAAGCGCATTCTCCAGAATCTCATCCATGACAAAATTGAACAGGAAGGGGGAAATCGGACACCCCTGATGAACACCACTAGAAGTGATGAACACCCGAGACAGTTGTCCATAAACTCTCACCCTACTTGCAGAATGGACATGCAGTAATCTCAACAGATTCACCTATTTCTCTGATATTCCCTTGCGGAGTATCAGACATACGTACTCAACGACTTAATACCATT
Organism: Paragonimus skrjabini miyazakii; assembly: GCA_014338405.1. Lineage (NCBI taxonomy): Eukaryota > Metazoa > Platyhelminthes > Trematoda > Plagiorchiida > Troglotrematidae > Paragonimus > Paragonimus skrjabini miyazakii. The sequence goes on along the minus strand of JTDE01001813.1, from coordinate 116,840 downwards.
GAAAATTTTACAACCCTTCACTCTGCTATAACGCGATTAAAAGGGGTGCAATCAGCGCGACCGTGCAAGCAATTCAAGTTCTGCTCACAGACAACGATGATACCCCTTGTCTGTTTACTTTTTATCTCACATTGTTCTTCTTTAACAAATACGAATATCAGCGTGTAAGGTTTAGCAAAAGAGCGAACGAATAATTGATCGGGTCCGAACCAGTCAGCACCCGTTTGCCAACAATTCAACCATATACGAAGTTAGCTTGCATCGGTTCACATGCTCCACTAGTGTTAAAGTCGTACTTCTCGACCTTAACCGAGACTCTCTACAAAGTCTTGATGGAACAAAATTCACATCTGAAAGATGCCTAAAACATGATCAAGCTATTAGTTTATTTCTCTTTGCATACAGTTTATCTTTCGAAAATAGAGAACAAGCTTATAAAGAAAGTTTCAAATGTTATGCAATTTTTTCCATAATTTGTCAGCTAGTTTGAAAAATATAAACTCTAAAGAAGAATTGCATAATTCTCCGACTATTGACTCAACGATCAGTCGTTAGGGCAACAGTTAACGGTTGAACATTTCAGTTATTGAAATTTCATTTGGATCAACACCGTAAGTAGTACAGATGTTGCAAGAGCTGAATCAGACTTATACCGAGTTTTTTTTCTCGTGTTCGAAGTTGGTTGTCCTAATAGTCCGCGCTTGGCGTGGGAGCAGTCAAACATGTGCATGTGTACCTTCGTATGGGACATGACGTCAACTAAAATTTCCTGCAGCCGGTTAGCCAACATTTTTAACTTTAAGACCTAGCGTTGTTTGTCGTGCAGTTTTCCTACTTCGAAAGTTAATTTAAATGGTCTTGTGTTGAATCCTCTTGTATCTTTTTATGCCGTGTAAACTTTTACTGGAAAATGTTTTGAATGCAGGTTTTTCATATATTATTTCGAACTCCATAACATGTGGTAAACCTGTATGGGAATTCAGAGTTCAAGGCACCTAATTAGATGGCGCTGCTGTTTCACTTGTAAAAAAACAGACCCTTCATCCTCCAAATGTTGTTGAAATCCCAAATGGTAAGGAAACGGAACGTAATAACAGACGAATCTCTAAGTGCAGACAAGTATATTTGGTCAGTCTGTCGCACATGCCCATCATAATGACAACCTCAGATGACACCATTCACATGAATCGTTCCTGTGCCAATACAGACTCTAGTATATCCGAAATATGATTCACACTTGACTGGTTGTTCAGAAGTAGGCTTCGGCATGCTGAATTGAATCACTTCTGGTAAGTTATTTGGGTACGAGAACCAGAAAACTTAGACAGTCAGTCGTAAACGCATTGAATTTAAGAAGAAAAGTCATGTAAGTTTCGGCCAAACGTGCTAGAGGCAAGTAGGTTACGTAGAAACTTTTCCACTTCGACATCCATCTACTCCCATCTATCCAAACTGTACCGGCCGTAAGCTTCAGGGCATACGTGTTTAAGCGTTTGAAAAACTGAAATAAAGTCTAGATACCCAAGAGTTAGTTCACCATGAAGCTAGGTTCGTATGGACACAATTGATAATTAGACTGTGAGGCGCTGTATATTAGTTAATCGTTTGTAGACCAGGTTGTTTCAGTCAGTAAATCTAGGTTGATTTTCTAACGACATTATGGATGACTTGGAGTCTGCTGAACAGGGTATGTACCCTCCATCGATGAGTTTACGCATATCGTTATTCAAGATGACGGAAATTTCACAAATGTAAAGGACATTGTGTGGACTGGCGAGAGAAGTGAGTTTGCGATGCTGAACATGAATGTGGCTGAAATTGGGTTTCGTAAAAGCTTGAAAGCTAACTTGTTGCCTTAAATTCCTAAGAGGAGTCACAGGCTCATGCACAACAATGACACCCAACCTCACTGTGCTGGGTTGACTGAACAGCGCAACGTTAAACACCGAATTGATGACAAATAAACGAATTTTTCCTATCTGACTTTGATGGCTTCAGACAAACGGTGAGAATGACTTGAAGCAATAAGTCCGTCACTTAAATAAAATAATAAATGTATTCTGGTGAATTATTCAAAGCATATGGACATGACAAGAGCGTGTAAACTCAGTGCTCATTTGAGGCAGTAAACCAGATAGGTATTTTGATCGTTAGCATGCTGATAACGCTTTATTTTGCTAAATACGTGTTCATATTCTATTATCAAATCACGAGGAGTCTATAAGTTCCACCAAATATAACGAAGGAAGCACAACAGTGTTGAGAACCGTCTATCTGAACTAACTTCAACCAATAATTCGCTGAGCGAATCTCATCAGACAATAGCTCCACCAATTTCGCTGTTGATCTTACTCGTTTGGCAGACGTGAGTAGCCGGTTGTTTCATTTAATCTACTCAGAATGTGTTGCTAGAAGTAGTTTCATACCAGCGATGTTTTGTCTGACAAATGCGCAAAAGGACTTAAAAGAATCGAAATCTGCCCGTTACTGTATTGCTGAGACAATTTTTTGACTTGATAACTAAGCATGATAAATCGCGGTTTCGTGGTTCCTGATTCCGAGTTTCCTAGCACGATTGGGAGGGCGTTATTTTACATACACTGTTAAAAAAGACATCGTAAACAAGGGCAATTTTCATCCGATAGCCGGCTCGGACCTGACGCAGAACAGACATGGCTCCCATACGTAATTCATCATACTCTTCTACAGGGATGCTGACTGAATTCCAACTCACTAAAGTGAGTGAAACAAGTTGTTGCTTTTGTTATTGCTTACTTCTCAACACACACCAATTGTGCGACCTTCGATGAGTGACTGTCATACTCCCAGCCACTAGTTCACTCGACTCAGCACAATTCCTTCAACCTATTAACGTTGGAAAATCAGAACTTGCCGGTCGGTTGCAATATAGAATGCAAATTGATGGACCATGGGTTCGCCACAACAACGTGAACAGAAGAATATGTGTGGAGAGACCTGGAGGTGAGCTATTCAACAATGACACAATGAAAGATGACGGTGATTCAGTCCATGATCAAGTTACAATCTGTTCAGCTGAATCTTGCAGTCAGTGTTTTGATCTACGATTACTGAATACATGAAATGTTTTCTAACATTATTTTCCATCCAGAAGGTTCGTCTCGCAAAATACTTGTTCTTTATACAGAAATGACTTCATCATACAGAGGAATTGCTCTCCTTTGAAGGTCGAAGTCCCCTCAGCTGCGTTGTTCATAGGTTGCTTAATAGTTTACAAAACTGTTGTTGTGGCATCCAGCTAAACGTAACGACGATGTGGATGCTGAGTTTGCGTGAAAAGCAACTACTCGAGAAGTGGATTGTACTCAACGAAATTCGTCCAAACGGTCGATAGAGTGACTTCAATGGAGCTGTATACAATCAGTGTCTTTTTTGTGTCGCGTGAGAGGGGGCCAGTCGACGCAATCTGACCTTGACCATTTGTACTATTCAACATCAAGTGTGCACACATTCTCTGTGGAGGTCGAGCGTTGGATGTCATCATGTTCATAAGTTTTTCCAACACTGCACGATGTGGACTGTATTTTGACATAACAAAACAATGCGATTATTTATCTATCGCGCCGAATCAAAAATAATAAGATAGTAATTACGCCTATAGATCTTTTAATCAGGTTAATACATGGCTTAATAATTGAACAACAAATGTTTTGCATTGTCTGAAAACCGATAGGTCATGTATATGCGATTGACTTATTTGAAACCAAGCTACGTTTCACTGTTGACAATCGGAGGATGAGACCATAAGACCATATGATGACCATAAGAATACGATTTTGTACATCTTTATTACAATGATCTCGATCTTTCGCCTACATCAGTGGTAGGTGGTTCTCCATCAATTAAACTGAGGTTTGTGAACGATCTTAAGCTATTCGACCAGGTCTACTGTATTGTCTGTATCCACTGTGTGAGAAACCATGACCTCATTGATCGGGTGTCTTGCTTCAGTTACTGACCAGATCAAATGAAGCCCTCCTATTTTTTATCCCAAATGCGTTATGAAGACTCCCATGTATTCCGACATACTATCACGCGATATGCCCTGGTCTTCAGCCAAAACAGAACGGAATAGATGGCAGCAAACCGCGACTTAGGTGTGACTGCTGAGATTGTTCTGTTTAGGTATGTGGAGTAAATAAGGTTAATGGACCATCTTGATTACTGTATTTTCATTTGCCCTCATCGAAATAAGCTCAACCTGAAATGGAGCTCAGTTTTATCTTGGAGAGCACACTGGGGTTGCTTGAAACAGAGAACTTTCGGCTCAACAAAACTTTATCAACCTTCAGATATTGAGTGACATTAACCACGTGACAATTTTTGTACCGTAGTTATTGCCTTGGAACACAGCTGGTCATCAAGGGAAGTAAGTTGGTCTGAGTGGCAGGCATGGTGCGTCACGCTAAACTTACTGACATGTGTGGCAAAATAATACCATGCTAGAAACCTTAAATTTACCATTATTAGTCGAGCAATACACAAGGCAACTAAAGCTCTTTCTGAATGTATGATAACACAATATCCAAGTTAACAGTCGGTAGATGAATTCTACGATCAACTCGACTAGCATGAGCAAGATGAAGGAGCAGATGAATACGGAATTGTACTTTGCATTTTCTTACAAGTTTCAACTGACTTTTCACTTGGACACAATGCATTGTAGGTCTTTACTCACCTGTGAGTTTAACTTATGGTAAATTTTGTAAAGTGCCATTTATTTATTCTTTAACGATGGCGCTGAACTTATATTTGAGTAGAGAGGTGGTTCTGCATCAGCCTGTTTAGTGGTTCTCATCTTTCTCTGGGAAATTCATATTTGGCTGGTGAACAGTTTCGGACCCTAATTCTCTGTGAGACGTTCATACAGGGTGACCACTACTTTCTTCCTTGTCCTCTTCTGCGTTTTTTAACTCTCAGTTGCAATGGTCATGTGTAACTTACGGACCAAATTTGAACAACTTTCATACAACAGTGTGACAGATTTCATCACGCGAATACCACAACTGCCAATTATAGGTAAAGTCAATGTCCCTTGGAAAGCGGAAACTTATTTTTCAAATCAAATTGTACTTCGGAAAAGTAATGCACACAGCCACTGATTTCACAAACTTCAAGTGCCCCGCATAAAAGGAAAGACTGTTTGTCAAGAGAAATAAAATCCGTACCTCTATGTATTCTGTTATTGTGATTGACAAAATATGTTAGGTGATGTCCGCTTCCGAACAAAAATTGGGCAGACACAACTAGTTTTGATTGGTGGACTGCGACCTAACATGAAACGTGTTCCGGTCTTGTCTTCGACACATCATATCCTCGACTACCGTCTTTTGTAATTCGATAACCATTGCTAAATACAGGGATCTTCCAACTAT
>JTDE01001813.1:71984-97791 GCA_014338405.1 Paragonimus skrjabini miyazakii | reverse complement strand
GCTGTCGATTGCTGGAAACTCAGTTTCTTAGTCAGTGTTTCAATCAGTTTCAACTGTGTTTGCTCGAATTGTTTCTGCTGCTGTTGAAGGAGAGTTTGCATCTGCTCGAACGTTATTGACATTGTGGGTTTTTCCGTCGCCAAATTGTTGTAAACCCTCCTAAACGGTACACTGGTTCGAACTCGGTATAGTGGTACGCTCGATAAAATCGGATTCTCGTCCCGGTAATAATAATAATTATAATAATACTATAATAATATAAAAAAATGTTACACCAATAATATTATAACATAATAATAGAATATAATGATGTAATAACATAATTTTAATGACCAAGGCATAATACCAAGCAATCTTACCATTTTTTCACATTTTATGCTTACATTTTAATCAGAAGAGTTAGAAAGTTGATAATGAGATGAGCAAACGGTTCGTACTTATGTTATAATGAAGTACAGATAATATTTACAATTTGGACCCATGCGGATCTGAATTGATGAGTTTATCAATAAACATGAAGAATTATCATTTAAAGTTGTCAACTGAACCGCGCATTTCAGAATTTTATTTTTTCAACAGCATTCCATGAAATAAATGACTACCTGAGACCCAGAGGAAAGGCCTTAAAACGCGAACCAGATTTCCTGCGACCTACTCGAATGAACATGAAGCTACCCGGCTATTATCCCAATACCAGTAAGTTCTTCACGATTTGTCTGAACGTTAATTTAAAAAAATTAGTCAATCAAATTCTGGCTTTCATTAATCTGCTAAATTCAAATCATGCAGGTTTTGGGTAAACAAAATCAGTGGCTGATTTGCAATCAAACTTTGTTCCCTTCTGATTGGTGTATTCGAATCCGACAAGACTATAAGGATGGATTGTCCCATTGTCGTTCGTGTGTCAAAACGGTCTTATGCCTTACATGGGCTGGTATTGATAAACAACTAACCGCATACACAAATGGTGAGAAGGGGAGATTAAAGAACACGCTACTGTTTCAGCCTATGTTTGAAAACGCGTTTCCGATAGGTTGGCACCATAAAAACCATAAGGTCTGCCTTATCTCAAACTACTCCTAGTAAGCTCTATTTCTTGAAGAGTCCTTCAGTAGTCAGAGTCTATACTTTGAAATTAGGATAGGCAAATATGTATGCATGCACACTTTAGCTTTCTGCATCACGTGGTGTATTTTTCGATTGAAAATTTGTTGAATTCATGTACCCTCGCCAGCCATCACCAGCATTTGCGTCGCTGAAATTCGGCAAACATACATGATGACAAGCAAATGAAAAACTGTTTCGCATGAATATGACGGTAATCCGTATTCCAGACTATATCAGTGCTTTCTGTAACAGTTAGTAAAGATTTTTTGTAGCTAGTCCTTTAATCGCTGAAGGCACATAGAACTGTTATTCATTGAATGACCGGCAATGTGTGAACTGTGGAACTGTGTGCATTGCCACACTGCGCTCATGAACGAGACGTTATTCTCAACCAGGTGTTACCTTAATCAATACGAGTGAAATAAGGCCTAGACCTTCTTTCACTTTCCACTAATCACGTATGAACATGAATTCTGTAGCAGGTTAGTCACAAAGGGGTGACAAATTTTCAAAGGTCACTACTAGGGTGTGCTGTAGGGGTGTAGTGTCCTAAAAGGGTCATTTAGTCACAACCGTAAGATGCGCAAGATTTTCAGCGCAAAGCATCAATTTATATCGGTCAAGTCAGGGGTTTCTCTGACTTTAACTTGTCTACAAAGTCACGATCATAAAGTCGTCGGTTAGAGTTAACAGAACAATTACTGTCTATACCCTCAATACTATTAGACAGTCTGGGCTTTACTCTTAAGCCATTGTGGCTGAATGTATAGGTGCAACACTTCGGTTGTGTCCGCCGTAAGGTCAACGCGAAGGCAAGGGGAATGTGGACCATAGACTTCGAATTTGGACTGCGGTAGAGATACAAGCTACTGAAAAGATGCAACCAGATCGAACTTTGAAATTAGTGTTTTCCTTTGGAAAGAGTTGGCTTAACATGTCAGTCGAGGTGTACAGCCTGTGTCCAACTGTAAGTGGTGTTTAGTTTTTGTACAAATACATATATATATATATATTTATTGTGTAGATATACACCACATGCACGTACAATATTGGTATATGTGGCCACATCTGTCTGGAGGTACGATAAATTCCCATCCTATAGCTCCCTGTTATTCATCAGGATGTCTATGACAAAATATGTTTTCTCGCCCTTGTTACTGACGATAACTACAAAGTGTGGTATCTGTCGCACAACTTGTTATCGGTACAAAAGTTCAGCAACGCAAATTTACTTTTCCAGCATCCGCTTACACATTGGAGATCAGTTTGGGTACCGAAACAGAGTCTAAACATACACAAGCGCATTTAGCTTTCGCTCCGAGTTTTAGTAGTTAACGTGCACTACCATGCAGAGAATCACCTGAACCAACGCGTCCACATTTGGGTTCAGAAAGTCGAATGAGCGGATACGCGTTTGACCATTTAAAGATCAATGGTTTTCTGAGGTTGATAGCTTGTCTACTGCGCAGATTGATGAAGCCGTAGTCCGTTTATGGTTTGTCATCTGTTAGAGACGTAGACTATTAGTTCGGAAGCACTTGAATTTCAACAAGTGTGCATAAAATCAATCAGGACCAATTAGGTATCCCAAAGTATAGTTACCGACACACGCATATGATACTAGGTGAAACACTGAAATGATGTATACGGTGGTCAGGCCTTGTTCAAACATGCGGTGTTAGGATGACCTAGGAAGGAGGATTATTGGAAAAGAATCTCTACGTGCTCTGGGTAATCTGAGAAGTGTATTTTTGGTCACCTAGCGACAAATTAGGAGGCTCATTGAAAGTACACAAAAACTTTCACATTTTGATCACCCTTGAAATTGGTTCTGCTTACTACCGATTGCAAGCAATGCGTCTGTTCCCTTGAGTCAACGAAGACTTATTTGAAAAGAACCAGACTTCTGAAAAATACTCGTGAATAATTTTGTGGATCTGTTCTAATAGAATGGCTATGAATTAACTTACACGCGGATATGTGCATGACGACGACATCGTATTCCAACTGATAGAAACAATGCTGAAAAATCAAACTAATTGACTTTGGTTGATGCTTAACCTTATACAGTGGTGGGACATAAAACGCAGCTTGAATGTTTTCATTTCGATTACAGCCTGGCTGTTATCAGTCAGCCAACAAGATTCGTAAAATACTAGGTACCTTTACTTTTACCGATAACGTATGTGTTAATGAGCTAATTATCTTATGGCAACTGAAAGTACAATTGTAGGGAAGTATCTGACTAGACTGGGCGGCAGTTCACTTGCAAACAATAACTAGTCCAATCTTTTCTATAAATTGGATACGATAATTCATGATGAACACTGGAACCAAAGTTGATTAAAATTAATTCCAAGATTAACTGTTTAACAGAATGCTGTTAGTGAAGAACAAATAGGTCTAACAATTAGATCACAGTATTAAAAGTTTTCAGAAAGGCTCAGGAAGATTTTTTCAAATAAAGTAAAACATTGGTTAATATTTCTAATTTCCATTTCTCAAATCTACACTCCATTCTAGTTCGAGTCGTACTTGTTTGGGTTTGCTATGTATGGATAGTCTGAACAACCTTGAGACCAACAACCCGGATACACACGAACTGACTTCTTATGCATTTAATCATCATTGGCAGGAAAATCACTTGCGGTATTCGCTACATGATATAAGTATACCTCGTTGATTTGGTTAAATACAATCTGGCTCAGTTTGCGATGACTCTGTGGCATGAGGGTACGAAATATCATTGTGAAAGGACATGCGAATACATTCTATTCTGCGTGGTTAGCCCTAATGCCAATTTAGTGTCGTAATTTGTCTCAGTGACACTTCACGCATAATGCATATACACGTTTCCAAGTGTCGCTTCTGGCCCCTCTTCTTTCTGGTGGTGTGACCTCCTCTTTTGTACGAGTCGTTCTATACTACTCACAAACGGAGACGTACGTTACACAACACAATCGAAGTAATATGTCTGTGGATAGCAAATCGCATTTATCAGGCGGGCTTTGTAGCAGAATAAAGTCTAATGAGATATGTTGAAGGTTTGAAAAGCAGTGGTTATCAAGTGAAATTGTGTGATTTACTTAAACAACCTGAGAGGAATTCTTACAGCCTTACGTATTGATTGTGTACAAGGTGAGTTACACAATCACTTGGCGAGTGAGTTCCTTGGTTGTCTAGTTTGTGAGCGCAACCTGTCAACCGATAGCTTTCAATTATCTGCAGTTTTCAAATTATCCTTTCGAAATGGTCTACACAAGTGTGCATCCTAACCGACGCTGCGTTTGTTAAAAGCCGACCATAACGTTTCAGAAATGTACGATAAATATAGCGCCCATATTCTAAATGCACTCGGTTCCAAGCTTCTTGTGAGATTCCCACGGAAATCGATCGGAAGTCCGAGGTTAGAAAAACAACGGAGTATGTCTGCAAAACAGCTGAGAGTATCTGATTTCAAACTAGTTAGTTACCGTCTGAACTGTGAAAGGTTAGTACATAAAACATGGTAGAAAAAGGCACCTCGTATTGACTCGTCACAACCAAACGTACAACAATGTGAATCGGTTATTTTGTGGCAATAAGATAGAGTGGCGGGCAATCACCCAGCGGATTAGGATAGGTCAATAAGTCCAAAGAAGAGTTAGACCTACAAACATTTTTTCCCGAGCACACAGCGCCAGTATGGATCGATCGATTTCGAACGTTTCAGCAAACCGCAAGAACATTGGGTTAGAATGACGTAACAAGATTTTGAAGGCATAAGATGGATCAATAGCATGACCAGTTTCGTCAGGACGGGCCTAGCGACTGCGGAAGCTGGTTTCCTCAACATTGCCGCTTTATGGTAGCACGGGCTTTGGCACTCAGTTAGGTAAATGTCCTTTCACTCGGGAGATCAAGCATCTCTCGGTTCTGTTTATGTAACTTGCTCCGCAGTTACATAGACATTAGTAAACACAATGTGAAACGATCACTATAGAAAAAAGAAAGGTCTACATCCAGCCGTCTTTTAAGGGTGATTACACCATACATCAAACGACACACCGATTAGGAAATTCAGTTAAACGAATATTTATTTCAGCTGAACTCTGTTTACTTACTGGGACTCAGAAGCTGTAACTGTCTCTAATCAAAGGAGAACGGTCTATCAGTGTCACCATATATTGTGTATACCAATCAGTATGAAACTGTGGAAAAAACTGTCATTTCTTATCGTTCTCGTCGACGGACACATGACCATAACGTGCTGTCGTTTGAGAACTGCTAGCCCGCAACCTGGGATCATCAAAGATAGGCACAAAGTTTCACGCCTTTTCAGTCATTCTGACACACTGGTAACGAGTGCACGATGAAATAAGAGATGAGCGAAAGTAGACGTAAAGCCGTCAGCAGATTTTTGAAATTGAATTTTAATGATTTGTGGGGAGGGGTGTGCAAATTAAATCTGTCAGGTTTCTTATTGCGTTGTGCTTATTATGGACAACAGTATCTTGAATTTTAAAGCTTCAGTTCAGTTACCAGCTAATGACTGTAAGAGGTTACCGTCAAGTATGAACCGCAATTTGAGAATGCCAGTAGCTTATCAGTTGAGCAGGAATCCCTCGATACTGTTAGCATCATATTCCGTAACTAACTAATGGTACTACCTCTGAGACGCAACACTAGAGATAGAGAGGACCGTTTTACCAGCAACTTCAATATATTGAGCTACTAGAGAATCAGTGGATGGTCATCATACAAACTTCACGAGTTTTTCATAAACGACACTTCATCTTTGCGCTATGCTGACTCTCCGTCCTAGTACGCACCCAACGTCAACACGGCCGACTGTTAACGATGACAGTGTTGACTACACAAATTAAAAAAATGAACGTAACACAACAAGGTCAAATGTGTCGTATGACTTCGCGATAATCAAAGTGAACATAGCGGAAATGCTAACAGGAATCGTGCATCCGATCGATAAATATGTGTTGATTAACAAATTAATGAAAACTTGGTGTGAGGCTTGCGAAAAGTTACTGTAAAAAGGCACATCTCCTAACGAAACAGTCAAGACGAATCACGCCATATCGATCGATCGATCTAGTTACGGATAGATTGATCTGTATTATTCCGCTGAGCCAATCAGATTGCAGCCCTGCAAACGAACGCTTATACACTATGTGTATTGTAACATGATTCGTTCTAACGTCCCGAGCGTCACTTATGACTATCTCGCCTTATTCGATCTGCGTCTTGTCAGCCATTCACGGTAATCGTTTCGCCATATATAAATATATATATGTAAATCCTCTGTGGCCTAGTTTTGACCCGTTTTTCCAATAAACGTTGTTACCATCTTTTTTCTTCCTTTCGGTTTCGAGCCAAACGATTGGACGCGTAATAAAAAGGCATGGTCCAATAGTTACAAGTCATTTATGACCGATTTTGAGGCTTTTCAAGACGGCCGCTAAATTGTCCTCGATACAGTCTTTTAACTTTCAGTCTAAGCGAATAAACCTATTCGAACTGGGAACCACGTAGTTGCTACATGACACGGCTGCCAGATGATGTTCGTAGCTGTTAGGGGAGAAGTGCTCCGAAAAACTGTCGTGCGGGGTCAGCATTATCTGGTGCTTGATCTGTTCTTTTTCCATTACATCACCAGTCTGTGCTCTCCAAGTCTGTAGAATAGATCATAGGTATGATGAAAACGTTGTTTCTTAGAGGCATTCTGATACGAAACTATCCAGTGATCTAAACGCCATCCACAATAAAACGTCACGTGTACATTGTGAGGACTTCATGTTCCACACCTGGAATAGGTTTGTCGGTTTCGAGGTGAAATCTTTGTACAACCTGAAAATCAATATAATCCATGGTCACAGGTGTACCGTAATGGTCCAGTGCGTGGTTACGTTGAAACGTAGTGAACGAAGCAGAGATGATTAAATGTCGTGTGACACTTACAGTAAAGTGCCTCCCACGAATTCAACCTTCAAGACTTAGTTCACTGCATTAGAATCACAAACAATATGCTCAATAATGAATTTCTTATTGTTTTCCCGTGGAGTACACTCCAAATGTTTTATGCAAATCAACAAGTGTCGCGGTTTCTTCTGAACCTTGGATCTACAATGTTTCGTGTATAACGGTTTTTATTTGGGTATTCTCAGTTTTGAATTTACCACATCGTTACCCTTTACCCAGACCAAAACCGAAACACAGAACCAAAGAAAACATGCAACAACAATGTTGACTTGAAAGATCAGAGAGGAAATTTGAGGCTAACAAATTATGCAGGTCGCAATTTGGGAAAAATTTGAAAAAACCCGAATGTCAATCACATTTATTTCTTCATATTCACCTTGCATTCAATAAAGGCTGTTATTTTTTATGCCATAATCTCAATTGATAAAAGTATGTTGTTTGCATAGTGTTCATAATGTCTTAGTAATCAGCCTGAAAATCACACAGTACTGTTGTGACCGCAAAAGACGCTTAGCCTGAGAATTCGTTTATTGCACAAACGCCCGTATAGGTCATGTCAAAAATCAAACCACAAACGCGTATACTCATTTGCAAGTTAGATATGCATTCACATCCATCATTGTCATTCGCCTTGGTGGAACTTCTGCCGAGCGCGTACACACTATTTCGATAGTCTCTCCTTGTCCTATGTCTTCCTGGCATTTGCAGCTTGCCCTTTTGTTCCTGAACGTTGCCTGTGGGTAACATACTACATGTGAGTAGTATGCTACTCACAACGAAACTGCCTGTCATACAACAGTACGAATACGGATTTGGTCAGGTATGCGTAACAACAGTTGTCGAATAGCTAGACCAGGACTTACACCCTAAACAATAGGTGCGAATGGAATTTCACTACTTTTGATAGTTCACAAAAAGTACGGTTTTTTAGTTATCCACATGCCTATTGTACGTGACACAGTTATAGGATCATCCATTCATAAACCTAAGCAATTCATGAACGGAATAGGTCTGCATCATTCGAAACTGGATGATTTATGAAGGCGAACACGTTATGAGATTCCGTTTGATCGCAGCTACCGATTAGTAGGTATTTATCAGTAGCACTCCCTCAAGTATAGGAAAACAAATGCACTAACATTTGTATCATGTTGCACTCGCTTTCATGTGACAAAAACGGAATACTCCACGGCTGTCAAGCGGGGCAGTTCTAGATTGAAACGCAATCAATAATCGACAAAAATATCCATAAAGGCGATTCGAAAAAACAGTCGAATGAAGAAAAACTTTCCAATGACTTGTGTCTGGGAAGTCCAGTGACAAAATACAGAGGTAAAACAACAACCTATTCCCTTTAAGATAACAAAGCAAATAGATATGGCGTGAAATAAACACTATATACACATACAGCTTTCTTATGAACCATACCTGGAAGTCCTTAGTGAACTGATGTCAGGAAGTTTTATCCAAATTGTTAAACAGTGCGCAATGCGACAAACACAAGTTTCGTTATCGATCATGAAACTGCAGAGTGCCCAAACACACTTCGACGGACTGTCCTGTTGCTCACACAGACTACTTCATACAGACCAAGCAGTGGAAGTGGTGGTGACGGACGCATCATCCCTTCGGACGGTCCATATCTGCGATCTGTAAAGCAAGAATGCATACGTACACGCATCGTAAACCATGCATTTAATCTACAAGATTATGGCATGGTTGACAAAGATTGACAAATCTACCACAGGCATTTGACATCCCCACAGACTCCGTATTAGAAAAACTTACAGGCCGATGACACTACCCAGTTAGGTGAAGTTAACAGTAGTGTCAAGTCACAGAAGAACCAAAGACAATTCAACCTTGCGGCATGACAATTTCACGATACAATAATGGCCCAATCCCTGCGGTAGATCCGTAATGCTTAACGACTGGTAGGTGTATGACAAGGAAGAATGTCAGCATGTTTTTGAGCAACCTTGTTGTTCCAATGTTCAAATCAGAAGTTTTTAGTGGCTAGGTAGTTATTCCGATCGTAAGTAAGCGCAGTTTCTACGCCTACCGACAGTTATCATTCGTAAATCAACTGATTTAGTGAATGTACAAATATCGCAACATGCTAACCACGATAGAGGCAACAACTCGCACAGTGTAGGCTCAGATCGTCTACAAGACTACTACGAATTTCAATGAAGTGACGAACGTGAGTGCATAAGCAATACTGTGACCGTTTTAGAAAGCATCGATGCCTGTGCGCAAACATTAAACATTTTAGACCAGTGGCCCACCCTAGTACAAATTATCGATTTCTTTGACCCAGCTTCGATCAGCATGAATTGTGTTCCTAAAACATCTCATCTAGCTTTACAAGTAAACCTACATTACTACTACCTACCTTCTACCTGGTTCCAGTTGCTCGACGGGATCAGAAACCATCTCGACAAACACCAGAACACTAGATTCGAATAGAAATAATCAAACAGCTTAGTTAAATCGAATGCGGGTGAAGTTGCGTAACCACTCCGATTCAATCAACAGCAAACCATACAGACAATAATAGCTATAGAGAGGACGTGTGATTCAGGAAGTGCAAATCCATATTTTGAAATTCATAAGCGGTAGGTTATGTTTAAGTGCGGGAGGAATGCACCGTTGATCGATGAAGGAACGACCAATCAGAACAAGGTGTGAGTCCAAGCATGAGCGTGGGACACACGATGATGTGGGTGTGCATTGACGAGCTGTTCGACATTGTTGGGCTGGTTTGTCGGTGGTTGTAGACATGGGAGTTTGTGTGTATTCGTTTGCATCAGGGATGAGCAGAAATGTCGGGCGCTGACCCTGCGGCTGTTGTAAGTTCGTATGTTCCTCGTCCATACGACCGACCAAATCTAAGGGGTTTAGGCAGCGCCGGTTGACCTTTTCACACTTGTCAATCTCTCAAGCGGGCGACTGTCCCAATATGTATCGCAGGCACTAGTTTTCTGCAAGTTGACTGATAGGAAGACAACGTTTCAATTGATCAGAAGCAATAGTTTCTGAGAGCGAGTGTACTGCATTCAACTCAGCTCGTAACAACCGGCCAAAAATCAGGTTACTCGGCATTTTGTCAGTCGCTCTCTGATGCGAGGGTTCGCTTCTCACCAGGGCTTAAATCAGTGCTTCCCCCCCATGATATACCAAAAAGCTGTGTTGCTTGTATGCCTTTCTTCAAAGAACTGTTTAAACGGTCGACTGTGGCATCTGCGGCTGAATTATACAGCACCTTGTGAAGTGCTTAAAACCGTCGGGCCGGAGGAAAGGGCGAAACTCGTGACTGGTAAATTATGATCGAATATCTGTCTCGAATTCCTCTAGGAGCCCGAGGGGTGCAAAAATGTGCTTCAGCTATCGTGCAATGTTGACGGTAAACATATCACCAGAATGTCATCTACAGGTAAAGTGAGTCGGGGTGACGTTGTTTTTCACCGCCTAGCACATGACGAATCAGTCCTAACTTCTGGCTGTCACCGCAAGTAGTATCAGTCAGTAGCAAATTCAGGTAATCTGCAAATGCAATTTTCCACTGAACTCAGTTACCTTTAGTTGACTGTACGGCAACATCAGGTCAACAGGACTTCGGAGGTTACAGATTTAATACCATCAAACAGATTCGTATAACGTGACGTCGGTGTTCTGTTAACGTACTGACGCAATCAACACTAAACCGCACAGACAATAACAGCGATAGAAAGAACGCATGATTCAGGAAGTATAAAACTGTGTGCCAACATTTATAATCCGCAGTTATTTTTAAGTGCACGAACAAATGCGTCATTGATCGATGAAAGAAGGAACAGTCATAATGAAGCACGAACCTGGGACGTACAGACAGCAATGACGCATACACAACAGGTAGTATAGAGAGGATCATCCAGTTTTGTCTAAGCATCATAAGGGTTCGAAAAAGCGTCATTTCGCCATCACCCCAGTGGGAGACGACATTTATTCAGCCCAACTGATGTAGACAGAAAAACGGTCACCTCAGATTGCCTGTACACCAGTGCCACTGCTATTCAACAAGAATGACGAGCCGCTACTATTTGCAGACATTGTATAAGCAAAGGATGACAGATGATTAACTGTCTTTCCCTGGCACGACTGGGTCTCACAGCGATATAAAAGGTGATAAGATGAGTTAGTGTAACTCTTTGGATAATTCCCGATCTAGGTCTAATTTAAATGTGTGGTTAATCATGTTTATACCCTCCTGAATTGACTTGACTGATCGGAGTGACTTACGAATCATCCTCTGTGCAGAAAATCACCAATGTAGCATTATACAACCTACTGCGTTGAACGTTCTTCTCAGAGTATATGAAGGTTTATAAATGACTAACCAGTTTATCGACAGTGTGTCAACATCCCTAATCGTCCGAGAATTTTTCCAGGCGGTAATAGAAGCTGGCTGTTTCCGAATATTTACGTAAATCACGTAACATGTGCATCAGGAATCCCTGTCTTAATTATGCATTCATCAACCAGCCAGCTCTGGTTAACAATTGTAACTCCATTTGGTCACGGTGATCGTAAACGGTGAGATTTAGCTGCATGTAAAAAACAAGATCGCACATGTAGATCCAAATGCCCACCATCAAGAAAATATTTTGGGCGTAAAGTAACGGGATGGCATGGTCAGGTTTCTTAACTGGTTCAACATGGATAAACATCCGCAAATAACTGTTGATAAGATCCCTGAGGCAGTCAACAAACTCTCCTGTAAACTTTCCTCAACCTAGTGGAAAGTCTGGTTCTGTAAAGCAGTAGCAGACGTCTGATTAGCATGATCCGCTTGGCTTGGAAGCGATAACAAACAGGTTGAGTCGATTTTATCCAAGAAGGCTACATTCACCGATTATAATAGACTTCCCCAAAAGTTGTCGTTTTTAAAATTCGCACAGTTGTCGGATTCTCAAATACGGATTTGTAAGCGGCTAATATTTGGAAGAGAGTGCGTGTGTGCATAACTGCTCACCTAGAGTTTATGGTCATTTTAAAACAATGCGCGACTGAGTAAGCCGAACATATAACTGCCCATTCAGTCGTTCATTAACCCTCAAACCATAGCCGACGGTTTGGAACGAATTTACAACCAGCCGTATGTTCAAGGGTGGGTACAAAGATTATTCAGCAAAGGCACTGCCCGACGTTTTTTCCTTCAGTGGCTTGCAGGGTAATGGATAGCTTGCTGTATGATTCTCTCAGGGGGAAAGTAGTTGAATTAGGACTCACAAACAACACACATCGTGGTTTCGCAAATGACACTATGAGTACCAGCCCTACCGATTGCTCATGATTGTTCGGTCAGGGTCTCTTATAACGGATGGATAACTGATACAGTCTATCTAGAATTCTAAGATAGACAATCTTAGAATGCTAAGAACGATCAACAATAATGATTTTGCAGGACGATTTCACAAGTTACTGGAAGCTCATATCTATTTATGTGCGATGGTTTTTGTTGCTGTCTGCTTACATGGCATTTCCTGGTGTCTGTCAGTACGTATATCGGTTGCATCGGTATGCTACCTCAGTGTACTGACATACAGCAAACTAATATCTGTTGTCTTATTCGGATTCTCCCCTAAAAGACTGGTTTCTTCAGATCCATGAACTGTTAGGAGTATTTCGTTTTTCCATGGATATTAAATGAAAACTCATCAGCAATTGACCTTCCTTTTCAAGAAAAAAGTGCTATGAACCTACTCAAATTGGTTCTATCATACAAACGGTTATATACTGTTGACCTAAATTACGGAAAAACTAAGCAAAGCAATATCGCCCATGTATTATTTAGTTTTCAGATTGCTACCTTTAAGAGGCATCATTGTAGTGTTCCCGGAAGTCCTCAGTGCTTATTCAATAATCTCGTCTGCTACACTAGTGAACGAGGATAAATTAGACACCTTTGCAGACGACACTCGAAGTGGATGAGGCTCCAGGGAGCTGTATATAAATGCGCAATAGGCAGTCGGAGGGGATACATAAAGAATTCAATGAACTAACAGATTACATTGAAACTCCACTAAGAAGGAGGCAGCCCTGGAAAGCGAGCTGCACAATTCACTCAAAAGCAGTCACCAACTCTACATATAATACTAGTATTGTTGAAGAAATAAGTACCATTATTTTGGCGTTTGTAGCAGAATGGATATATTATCGATACATGTTCCACCCCACCTGACATTTCTGTTCATTTTACATTTGGTTTCCTATATTTCAAAATTCGTCTCGTGAGCATCACAGATGCCATAGATCCAAGTCTACACTTGATGTTCGAACACTTTTTTTTTACGGTGGAAACGATTTTTAATGAGCACTCACTTAGTTTCCACTGTTGTTCAAAAGAATGTGTTCACTTTGGGCAACAATCCAGAGATGTACTACGTTTCAATAAGTTGAACATGAAAGTCACTTTAGTTTCTATCAGACGATAGTCGTATCATAGCTAAACCCACCAACTACATCGTTCACATCTGAATACGTTGGCTTGCGTCAAATGAAGTACTCTAACTGCCTAACTTGCCATACTACGCTCCAAACCAACCACGAGTCAAAGAGAAGAGTACACGACTATTCCCTGATAGACATGCCTTTCCATCTCTTTAACTTGTTCGTTTAAGTAACGGCACGTAGCTTCTTCATAAATGTGAGTTGATTTTTACGACTGTCGTCTAACTCAGAGTTAACCGATATTCATTCATAAGCTTAGATAACTAGACGAAGATTAATTTGTTACGTGTGTACCGTGTATGACTGTACCGTCTGATTACCATTGTTAGCGCGTCGTTCAGAGAAAATGTACATACTACAATCAAGCTGTGCTTTCACACAATCAACAAGCAGTGATGTGCGAGTGGTTTTCCAAGTCCCAATGATCATATGGGACAAAATAGAAGGTATTTTTGTGGACATAAGAACAACTTTTATACAAACGTACATAAATATGATAAATAAACATCTTTGTGGTGTGTGCCGGCGAACCTACAGTACGGCAGTAACTAAGTCTGACGGCACACAAGAGACTATTCAGTGGAATCTAAGTGAGCAAATTTAGTTCTACTGCATATTTCTGTGTGCTTCCCACTCTGACTGGACTTAGATTATTGACTTCTTCGTCACTAATGACTGATTCCTAGTACTTCGAGTTCGAGTACATGGAAACTACAACGCCAAGACCGTAAACACACTCATATCCACTTGCACCATTGCAGCTTCCTGACTTATTTGTCTGAGCATGCGAACATTAAAATCGTCCATAATGGCTTCAGGAAACAAAAGCTGGTGGCAATGAAGAAGAAGTCAATCTATGTAACAAACCAACAGCTTCGGATACTTTCCAGTAGCTTATACTACTGAAGGAGTTTGAGATCTCAGAAGCAATCTTTGACTTAAATGCCTGAACAGTTAGACAGAAACAGATGGGATTTACTTGAAAGACCTTACATAGACCCTGCATTTATATAACTTGTTCTAGAGTCAAGAGATCCAGCAATTGAATGTGCTCTGTGCACACAAGATACTGGCTAATCAACACTGTCTCGTTAACAGCCTAGCATCTGTTGGTTACGGCAGTCCTGAAGAAATGATAGCAAGTTTTGCACTATGAATGGTTGCAATTTTGGCGATGACTAACAAATAAGCATCAGCAGTTGATATCTATATCTGTCATTTAACTGTGAAAAGCAGGTCCAAACAGAAGGATATGGAGCTGAATTCATAGAATCCCTGATTACATTCGAACAATGAAAAGTAAGGAGCCTTAATCACGAAACGCATTTTCATATAAATTCTGGAGAAACTTCCCTAGATCTCAAACATGTACAGCGATGAATCCAATCTTTTCGATGCATCCATGAAGACTGAAGCCTAATTACATGCGATCAAATTTTTGTTTTGCATTAGAACGAGAAGTGATTTGATACTCGTAAGGTATAACGACATTCAAAAGTTCAACCTTCTAAGATCATAACTTCCACTAAGTGATTCCAAATAGGCAAGTGACTTCTTTGTTGGAGAGAAGCGTCATCGTCTGCAGGCTTCAAAAATCTGACTGGTTTAGCCACTCGAGATCCACGAGATGGAAGTTGGCGTTACTAGTTGTTCAGATACTTAGTTTCATTCAGTAATGCTATAACCAAAACAAAAACTCAGAGGTATGTTTACTTCCAAAAATGCAGCTAAAATACGAATCGTATTCACCAGATTGGTCCCTAGCGCGCTTTGTCGGTATTAAATTTACGTTCAGATGTGCGTATCCATGGTACAGAATAATCGAACAATAAGCATCAAGAAAGATGACCGATGTCGAGGGAAAGGAGGCTTTGTGGCTAGTTGTTTGGTAAAGTTTAACAACATTCTAAGGGTTAAATGCAAGCAATTAAAACAATAATTAGTAGTCGGGAATTTCATTCAATTTGCAGACTGTTTCAGAGACCTAACACTGACTAGACAAGTACTACACTGGTAAACACTTGCTCCAGAAATTTGCTGTAAGACTGTCAAAAACGCATAGTTCGCCGGTTTTAAGGTCCATTCACATTCCGTACTCTCATTTCCGGTCGAATACATACGAGCAAAAATTATTCGTGAGAGTTGATAAAATTTAGAAAGACTCGGTAAAATGTTCATTTAACGATAGCGACGATTCAACAGTGAAATCAGTTGGCATCTCTTTCTAACGGAAACTCGCAGCAACTCAATGGTGACAATACCCGTCCAGCAATCACAAGATGAAGAAAACTGCATGCTCTTCAGAAAAACAACGATCCCTGATTGGAGCTCGTGCTAATAAAAATAAATGTGATAGTCGCTTGCGGTCAGCTGTCAACAATTTTGAGCTCATACGGGAAAAATTTAGGAGGACAATTCTGTTATTCTATGATCTTCTGAGTCTTTAGGTCACGTTCACAAACACCGATGATCTTCATCGATTAGGCATAAACGACCACGTCCACAACGAACGGTAAACAATCAACGTTGACCAGACGATGTGAATCCGTTCATTCAGCCACCCTGGTCGACGAAGCAGCTCTATTCTAGAATAATGACACCATCTGTTGTTTCTATGACGGAGTACGTGGATGACATTATCTTGCTCAGAACCTCTGCCGAAGGACATACGCACAACGCTGGACAAGCTGAATGCTCATCGTGGTTTGTATGGAATGCACCTCGGGTCTTCAAGTTGAAAAGTGCTGCTTCAAGACTGGTTCATCCCCACGTCTACAATAACTATGGCAAGTAATGCGCTTGAGACTGTGGACACTTTCACATATTAGGGTGGCGCCATCTCATCAACTTCTAATATGACTGATGGGACATCAGTGATCAGAGCAAAGGGACATATTGCTTTTGCCAACAAGCACTATCTGTAGCGTTGAAAAACAACTCCGTTATCGTTGGGACGAACAGTTTACAATGTTTGTGTACATTCCGCCTTATTCTATCGTTCAGAACATTAGCCTGCTCGCGACGTAAATCGCAAGCTTGCTGTATGTGACCATCATTTCCTCTGCCAATTAGGCCGTATCAACTAATCACGTTGCACAGCCAGCGATGGTTGGGTCACGCACTCTGCGGACCAGCAGAGCGCTTACCGCACCGGGTATTATATGAGGTCTAGCAAGGGTTTGTTAACGAAATGTAGGAGCCCGACTCTTTCGTTGGGTAAACGGGGTGTATGTCAGCTGCCTTGCTGGATACACATGAACACCCAACTCGCTGGCTAAGGCCGCTACTCACGATGACAACAGGAAGTGGTCAGTGGCATAACTGCATTTGGGCCATTTGCAGTTCTTCCGCTTAACCTCGTTTTTTAAATGATCCTTTTCAGTATGTTTTCCCACTAGATTATTCGGTTTTACTGTTGCGATGACCTTTTACTCAGGCTTACCGCCACTGTGAGTGAATGAACCACTTCACCATAAAACATCGTTCACAACATATTTATGGGACTACCAAGAGGATATATACCTGCGAAAAATATCCACAGGCCAACAATACCAAACTTATGCTCATAACCATGCTTAGTTACACTATTTCAAAGTAATTGTTCCGCAGTTGTTGCATCGATTTTCTTGCCGAATCCATAACCCGAATTAAAACCGTGTATGCCCTCACAGAATAGAATATCAAATGGATATAGCTACTTTTGAATTCAGGAGAGTCAAATGATCATTTATGGAAATACTCTATATCGAGTCACCCTTAACAGTCAGGACGTGGTAGACTTGCCGAATGAAATCTTTGATCCAGAAGCTTACAACAAACTCTCAATCATGATGATATACCGTATGATCAATCTAAGCTGATTGCCTGAGGATCGAGCAAACGACAGTAGAGTAGACAGACGACGGGCGTGAAATCTGGCACGAAGGTGAGCACACATTTTCAGCGGAATATATGAATGTCCTCTGTTTCCACGGAAATCTGGACTACCGCAAACCGGATTAACTGAATTATGCTGCGGATAACTAAAATTCCGCACGTCTGACGATAAAACTCTTAAGCTGCCACTTACCACGACGCATTTTATGCAGGTTTTGCGCTGAACCGAAAATTTATCACAAAATTATGTACGTACGATGCACCAAAAATGTTGCATAGGAGAAATTGAAAATCATCTCGAAAGCGACAAAATATATGCAACTAGCTAATGATCGGCAACTAAAACACACGCTGAATGACAAGGGACTGGAAGTTGTGCCATGTCTCTGAGCATGCACTCAGCTAGACAGCGTACATGTTCCGCGACCGAACCACACGCTCTCCTAGTACTTTACGCAACAATAACCTAAGGTGCCAAATTTTACTATGCAGTTGATTGATTAATGTCACCAACTGTCAATATCTTTGACAGTTTCTGAAAACCTGGTTTGCCTGAAATAATCCGAAAGCTGTGAAACTGATTGCGACACAGTTAGAACTCCACTCATGTAGCCACATCACAACATGATACACACGACCTATGAGCCATGGCAGCGTCAGGAAAAAACAATCACGTACTACCTGCAGATGTCCCAAGGTGTACATGATTTGAGCTGCTTTAGTAGATTGACAACGTACGGCGAATGAGAGGTCCTCGAGATCTCAGGCGGATAGTCAATTGAACGTGATTTCCCACTTAGGAAAAGTTGTATCGTTGTGTGAAATTGAAAAGGTCTAGATGTTGACTTTCAGCTGAATGCACTTAGGTTTGTAGATGGTTGTTAAATGACACTGGAGGTCAGAATGTGTCCTCAGAGGTTCACGTTTAGGAACAGATGCCGAAAAGAGACAGGCGTAGTGGCCACCGAACGACCTTGAATAAAAACACGCTTGTGATGAGCGCTCCGATAACCGTTCAAAGAACGAGTAACTCGACTTCTGTGCTCGGGAACAAAACGTAGGTTATTGTATCCAGTAAACAGTCCAGTGAGAATTTGACATTTAGTAGGGATAGAATCCCGACGGCCTTGAGGCAGGTATAAGATACTAGTATGACTTTAAAGAGGTATTGTGATTCAACAAGAAACCCAGTAACCGCCCATCATTTTCGGCAAAATGACAGTTACGGTGGTAAATGGAATGGATAGCAAATGGCATTACAATCATCCCAACATACTGTCACGCACTACGTCTTATGAGTTAATCGTCATAAAACAGTCTAGTTGCAATAATGACGTTGCTGTTTCGCGAATTACGTGTCGGGCTCGCCAACCGGCAGTACGGATAAAGAACCGATTGAAAGCTCTCGATACATATTTGTCAAACAGACATACAAAGGTTAAGATACATGGATTTAGGACTGAACTGAGGTTGGTCGGTGACTGGAATAGGGTAAGGCGAACAAAAATATGCCCGCTTTCCTTGTCACGGGTATGCTGAATAGCTTCAAAGAGTGGTGGGAAGAGCAATTTATACGGGTTGTTTTCAAAAGATGATCCTCCACAGAAGGGTCATAATTCTGTCGTGATTACTTTGCTGATTTTCCTCGACAACTGTAAAAATACGATAAGTCCGAATTCACTCGTAATATTTCGATGTGTATGAAGCATATAAAATCCGGTGTACTAGCATACCATGAAACGTAAATATTGGAGAATAGAGTGAACGTATAAGTTTGTCCAATATGTACCCCGGGGAAAACTGCTTTTCACAGTTTCGATGAAAGGTTGCGAATGTGAAACGACGGTCGACAATAGACAACATACAAAACAAAGGAAGACAAATCGTTTAGGCGGAGGATGATATCAATAACACGGCTGAGGAATACAGGCAAGAACAGAACCGATGTCTGTTTGCAAAAATTTGAGCAGCCACCAGCAAAATTCAAATCGACCAAAAGTCAATCACTGTAGTGGGATATGATAAGATTGCTTTGCGTCCGCTTCAATCAATTAATTTCCGCCAAGAACCAATGGGACGTTATCACAATGTTTATAACAATTCGAAACCGGTAGGCATCAAGGGAATACCCGCTAAGTGTCCAATATTTATTCCAATGATGCTAGTTGTGATCGGATCGTAACATCTTTCCAAATGGGAACAAACGAATTCAAATTAACAATAGTAACTGTTTATTAGCTTGCCTCCGGTAACAGAGCTTCATTTTGTTGTTATTCACTATAAAGATTGTGTATGGAAAATGCGTTAATACACCTATAACAACCCGGTGGTATGGCTTAAACAGAGAATGATTTAATAATAGTTTACCGCTGTGTATTAACCTTTCAGGCGAGGACGGCAAAGTCGTTTGGTTTTTCTTCCCATTTGATTGCATACAAAACGAAACATCGGAGAACAAGCTGGTTGACTGCGAACACAGGGATATGGAAATTAGCTCAGTTACCAAGCCTCAAGTATGGAGTGTGTGAACGACATTATACAATGCGAAGTGTCTGCATTAGATTAGGGTTTTCAAGTTAAGAGGAAACAGCGTTAACACTGAAGCACACTGGCGTGTCTACGAAATGAACAGAGAACGTTCAATGTTCGGATGGCGTATGAACCCGTCAATTAGTTGGGAATGGCACTACGCTGATCCAGAGAAATATGCTGACTAGGGTTTCGATTCTGGCAACCAGAAGAATAATGCTTACGCTCGCGATGTCACACTATTGAATGCAGGAATGTTTAGAAAACGAGATAGAGTCCCGAAAGAATAGAGCAAAACTATTGCTATGCTCTCCGAACTGTTGCCATCCGAGCAAAGGTGAAAAAAAGCATTCCGAAACAAAATGTGTTTCGATCACATAATAGATGGACGTAACAACCAACGCAAACATGATACAAACGAAGACTTCGAATACTTTTTAGAATATCGAAATTTTGAGTGCATCCGCGGCGAGTATCAGTAAGTGGAATAAAAAAAACCAATGTAGTATTCTCCGTACCCCCGGACCAAATGAATCATACGCTTTAGCCGCTTGTCCGAATGGAGTTCACTCTGCGTCATAAGCAACCAGGAGGTAGATGCCCGACAAACCAATTCACTCATTTTCAACTTTCTTCCACTAAAATTTTCCCGATTTCCCGAAGTAAGCACCAACGCTTCCAACGTCTACAACCTCTAACAAGTACGTTAATAGGCATTGTTTTGGGCGCACAACCGGACATGCTAAGCAACTGAGCTGTACACGTAAAGTCTTATTGATGAACATATTCCGGTGTGGTAAACCCAGGAAGTAAAAAAATAAAATAAACAACCAGAATAGTTATGGATTTAAAACAAGACAAAGTCTCATATCAAGTGCGCCGTTGGCGAGGATTCTCCTACTGCTGATGCGCATCATAATCAAGACCTCGGTCAAGATACCGGTTACGTTCCACGAGACCAGGCCCTGACATCAGCTTTCATTCACCGAACCTACATTGTCTTCGGATCATGTGGTTGCCGTAACCCGCCTAACCGATGTCGTACGAAAAGTGCACAGCGCGGTAAGTGATGGGTCAGCATTGCAAAACACATCCGTGCCATCAAAATCAGATCGGCAGGATTAACACACTAACTAGCCTCCCGATTTGTTTGTACCGACCAGACATAGCGTTCATAATCGTACTCCGCATACTAAGAAGCTGTGTACTGTCCTTCTATGAAAGGGACTGCGTACGAAACTGATAATAGCAGACAGTCCATTAAACCCTGCAAAACCACTTAGGGAAGTGAGACCTTCGAATACATTCAACTTAGCATCACAGCTAATGAAAACAAGCAAAGGTTTCGACAAATTTGAGAGCAAAATGTACTTTGCTTTAGCAAGGTGTAGACATAAGAAATCTGTCGACGACGTTTTGCGCTGTCTGTATCGCACAACACACTACAACACTATCAACATACCTTAGGTCTTCAAGGCGGCCATCAGGAAGCAAATTCACATCACATCAGGGCACTCCCCAGTGTGCAGCTAACGACAGTGAACAGGACAGATGCTCGGCAACCTTGTCTAGCGTCGCTTTTAAAGTCAAAGGATAACATCCAACCGCATACCCTTACTACCACTGGCATTCACCTGAACTCATACTGAGTAGCTCTTTCTAAGCGTACCTGGTATTGATGAGGCCGAAACTCGTCAGAATGTGGAGTCATACAAGGCTTGAGAAAAGAAGTTTGACAGCAGCTCCTAGTGAATGATCAGTTATGTGCTGCCTAATATGCCTGTGTAAACACCTAATGACGTACAGCAGAGAAATGATTGTCATATCTGCAAATTTTGGCAGACAATAATGAGCGTGATGACAGAATTACACTATGGTGCTTTCTTAATCTTATGGCACAGGCAAAACATTCGATCAGCATAGCTTTCACAAATGACAGAAAACAACAATTTGGTCATCTCACAAGAGTGGCTGAGCCGTAGTAATGAGGTTCGAGAACGATGCAATGACAGCAGTGACCCACGGTTGCACTTGGAATCCCACAAACTCCAAATATCGACGACGGTGCCAGGCAGAAACCATCTGTGAAGCACGAACATGGACACAAATTAGCAATATCGCCACCAGCCTATTAAAAACTATCGTTTACGTCAGAGTAAACGGTTGACCTCAAACGGCGATCTTGTAGGCTTAGAACCCCTTCGCTAGCAAATGCAAAATGGTTCATGTTGGAAACCTTCGAAAGAATACGCTGGTTCTTACAGGGTATAGTAATGCAACCGATAGAAATCCTATTCCCCTCCTCGTAATAATAACCTCGGAAAATCTTAGTCCCGAAAACAACGCGACTGTTCCCGTAATTTACTCCGAAGACAAGCCAAAAGACGCGTGTGAAAGGCAACTTTGTTCCGCTCTCACAACGTGTGCGACGAGGAAAAAATTACAAGGTATTTATATGGTGCATAACGACCTACAAACATTCTTAAATCAGACAGTCGAAGGACAGTTACCAGAAATAGTAGTTAAGGTCACTAAGTCACCAATAAGCATAGCGGAATAAAGGTCGAACGGGTAAAAAAAATAGCGAACGTCACCTCTCGACTGTTCACATTTCCGCTTATTCTGATTGGATAAAATCGTTTTCTCGAGGAAGAAGGCGGTGTTGGACGGAAAAAATAGATTCCCTAACAGTTCACTAGAAATAAAGGGAAGGGATCGTTAGAAACACTTGTCAAACAGCGTTGCTACGTAAGTTGTCCAAGACGCAGCAGTGAATTAATCCGAAGACGCATCGTGCAGAAATCTCAACACTTACAACGGTCTGTTCAGAAGGAGAATTGGAGACAGGGTAGAGATGGATTTCTGTTCATTTGACAACCTATGGTAAAACGTCCAACGAGCACCCAAATTCTGAAAACTAAAACGTAAACTTACAAGCACAGCGAGGACCGCTTGGGCAAATGAGCCAAAGAAGTCAGAAAGAAGCTTTTACAGAACAATATTCAAAGGCTACCTTCCTGATTCGTGGTTGAACTGGCCCTCGACGAAAAGCCAACGTGAAAAATATATTCCACGCATATACATATTAGCGTGGCGATTCAGTGGATGAGCTGACCATACTGGAAAGCGATTCAATTGAACTGAAACAGCTCAGTCATCTGTGAACAAAGAAGACATTGCAATTAGTTATGCCACTGCAGACAACTCTTCATCAAAAAACCGAAATGATCTTGTTGAAGTAAAATAAGTCTCCATACATGGCAACTTTTCTTCCAGCTCTTTCAAGATTGACATTCGGATTGATCAAACCACTTGAATGCTCGTGACAGGCTGACAAAAGGTTCCCGTGATTGATGGTCAACGGCCATTCATAACTTCAAAAAGGTACCAGGCGATAACCACAAGTATTAATAGTACCCATGCTGTATTCAGTATACTTACTTCATATAAGGTGGAGTTCATATAAAAGAAACAGGCAGACTTCCGACTCAATCGACTATATCTTCTGCAAACAATGGAACATCACCATTTTTTGTTAACTTGAAAGTGGCTTCAGATTTAGTTGCCCGTCAGGGTATCTAAGGTTACGTCCACCAAAGAAAAGTTCCGGTGAATTAAATTGGCGTAATGAACTCTTTCTGTGCCCCGTCTGAGTATACAGCGCACTATTATCGATAATTATCCTGAGGGTCCAATGTTCTTGAAATGAAGATTTTGTCAGGTAGCAAACATACATCTGTGGAGTATGTAGAGGATATTAGCTCACTGTGTTCTTCTTCGGATAAACAGATTACCTCAAACCGTTTAACTGGCATAGACGGTCAGTGTAAGATGCATTACACACCTTTAACATGAGGTGTTGTTGTTGACCAGTTCGGCTCTGATATCAACTTTGTTGTGGCAGGCAGACCGCGTCAGAGTAGTTATCATTTCACCGGTCTGGGTGGTACCATCTCATCGGATTCTAACAATAGTGATGAGGTGTAAATGAAGACAAAGAGGATACGTGCGTTAAGAAATCTTCAGTTAAGCCAGCTGAACTTGTGCAAAGAATCGAATAACTTATACCCATCTGTCTTAGGTGTTTGACCATCATTAGTTCTACCAAGCAAAGTGTATATGCTAAAGTCCCTGAGGCTATAGTTAAACCTGTTTCGTAGCCAGCACCAGGTTGTCCGTGGGCCGACGGACAATGACATCCTACGCGTCGCTTAGCGTGACTAATGGCGGTTGAAAGAAAACGAGAAGCGGACTGGCAATGGCAATCAAGGTGTTCATCACTCAAATGAACTGATTCGAAAGGTATTGGTTGTCAGACACAGAACAATCAAAAAAGCATATAGCCGGATGGTAAGATTGTCGAATAGGCCAACGTGCCAACGGCAGCTTCAGCTATAAATCAATAGGTACGGTTTGAGACTGAAAAAAGATGTGTATGAAAACCGAATCTATCCAGTTCCGCACTGATCCATTCAAGTCATGAGTTCATGATCCAAACACATAAAGAACACGGAAGATACACGAATGCGAATCGGGATTATCATTTTAATGAAATGTAATTAAGGCATGTGCCAAATTTCGGAAGGTAACACTTCAACCATGTTTTGCTGATTACAGATATTTTGGGTTCGAGAGTAGGAAATTCAGGTGACAGCGTGCAATGAGGAAATAACGTGCGGAAGTGATATAGCCAAACTACATCGCACTCATCAGCTATAACCGTCTGAAAGTGTGCCAAATGTGAAAGCAATTGACAAACACATTGAAAATGATTCTGCTCCTTGTGCGCAATTTCTTTCAGATGATCCGCCAGACTATAAATACTTTGAATTATATCAAAAACTGACTGGTTGAGTCTATATACAGCCGTTGAGCAACATTCCTGAGTCAATCCAACGTTAAATTTGATTGAGTTAGTAAATTTCGTTGAAGTCAGCTGGTCAATTTGATAGCCGTCTAAATCATTGAGAAGCTCCGCTTGCTTACGAACTTTCACGAGGAGTGAGCATTGACGGACAACGTTTTCAAAATGGGCATCGTATTTGGCAATAGCAGCACTGATTGCATCCAGCTGATGTAAGAGCGCCATACACCTAGAACAACCAGTGAATGAGGTGTGAGAAGCAACAGAGAACCGCGTAAACTAAGCATACCAAAGCAATAACATAGTCAATGAAAACGCCTTTGGTGATTTACAAAGCATTAAGACAGTAATGCAACCAACATATCAGATAGCAAGCATGGCCAGATGAAAACAAAAAAACGAGTCGAACAATAATTTATCCTTTACCTGAGTCGAAAAAAATACTAACTCGGAAGAATTTGTCAAAAATGAGCAACAACGTAGAATACTACCACTACCAAACATCAAGATGACTGGGTTCAGCACACTGAAAATGAAGACAATAATCACTCTGCGTGTGACCACAGCTATGGTATTCAGACAGACTTTACAGCTAGCCCTTTTTAAAAATACGCGCTAGATTCAGGGATTAGTGCATATTCGTAGTTCAAATCATTGTCACGATAAGTGTAGAACTCAGGTCTAACGCTCTGTTGGTTACGACCTCGGTCCTACTGGGTCCAACCACGTCAGACAGACAAAAAGATAGTCAAACAAAACGCATCAAGACTCAACGCAAAACCACATCTACAGTCGTACCACTGTGGTCTACCGTACACAGAAGAAGGGGCGCCCTCAAATAAATAGCACTCCGACCGCTCAAGTGATAGCAGCCATAATAATATTTACGGACGAAACTTTTTCGACATAATTCAAAAGTCTGATGTAGCCTGAAATACATCTGTTGCGCCTAGCAGTAATCGG
>JTDE01001813.1:47663-71884 GCA_014338405.1 Paragonimus skrjabini miyazakii | reverse complement strand
CATTGTCTTATTTACTGTACTCCCAAGCTAGGTTTGCCCCTAACTACCGAGAAAATCAGACTTATAAGCCACTGGCCCCGGATAGGATCCCTGGAGGAAACCCCATATGCCGTTGTTTCACAAGCCATGCTGTTAAACCAGAAACTCCGGATGGAGTCCGCGAACTCAAACCGAAACGCCCGTTTACGCAAGATGCTGCCTGTCAGGATATGGAATTTGCGTGCGCTGCTAGTTCAATGCAACGCCGGATTGCCTGCACACCACACCGCAATGACTGCGATGGAACTGCACTGCCAAGAGCTTGATGTAACAGCCTTGAATGTGACAAGGTTCGCAGACCAAGCCAAGTACCGGAAAGTGTGTGGTGGATACACCCTCTACTGGATCAGTTATCCGGCAGGAGATAGTTTTGAGAATGATGTTTGTTTCGCAGTTAAAGATTGCAATAATTCTGCGACAATAGGCAAATCGTATATCATCCCCAAATAAAATCCATGAGCCTGCGATTAGGTCGAAGTAAGTCTGCTATTTAATTCAGTGTTTAGGATTCAAAAAAAATACTGTTTTGTACTCAGCCCTCTATGTGATCCGCTTGATATTGACGACTGACTGAATCTCCTGAGTGGTCTCAACTGCCTGTCAAGGTTTCTGGAATTAACGGCATTGGTAGTCAACGAATGCGGTGATCGTCCGCCATACCTGTGTCACTCGCGCACTTGCCATCACAAATACCTGATTTCCGGAGGATACGAGTGATATCACTGTGTGGATTCATTCACGAAGCGGTCGTCGCCATTTGTGAATTATGTGATGATGTAATAGCTGGGCATCCGCGAGATACGAATCACGCGAGTGACTGGTGGTGCTGAATGCGACATGAGTAATGAGCAGGTCAGGAACGAGTTGTTTATTCATGTTTACAAACCCGTTTACACAATCCGGATAACGACGAAAACTGGATGACAAAATGCTGCAGAACCCAAAGGCGGTGACGATACGTTAGCGCACGGTTGTACCGTTTGAAAGGTGCTCGTATACCTACTAACGCTGACAGTGTACGACAACGAAATAAGGAGTGGATCACGGCAGCAGTCATCGAAACGACTGGCATGCGGGGCCAGAATCACCTGGACTAGTTCCATGAAAACGATTCAGCTTGATATGAGGAGAATGGGGTGTTTGCTGTTTCCATTGAGGACCCAAACAATGGTAGCTTTCAGCACACTGAATGGCTTTGTGAAATCAGAGACAATGGTTGAAAAAGCAAGATGAGCTGATGAAGGATCATGCTGGCCTCTAGTAACGTAAGCAGTTCTACTATTCGGTTAATACGACTTGTGGTCCATCAGTTCAGCCGACTAAGGCAGCAATGGATGGGGATTCTGGCATTTTGAACATACAACTGAGGATTTCACACAGACACTTGCACAGGCTAATGAATCGAACTACTAACACTGACTAGATGACAACATGTAAGCTGTTACAACAAACCTTCAAAGGCGCTTGTTCTCGTTTCGGACCAGGAAGAGATCCAGAAAACCACTGAATAACTGAGAAGTAAAAAAGCAGTGACGGAGGTTGAGTTGCTGCGGAACTTTTTGAGCGTAACAGCCGAGCTATGGACCATCCTCAGCTTCCGTTGATTTACTGTATCCGAGAACATGAAATATTCAAACGAGAGTTCAAATGTGCGCTTATTGCACCTTCTTTCAAAGAGGAGAGCAAGCAGGGAACGAAAGAAGTATCAGTCCGCCGAGTTGTGCCGGAAAGGTTCTAGCAAGAATTTCGTTCAATCGGCTTAATACAAAAAACTTGCGGAGTAAGGTGGATTCCAGGTAGTTTGCAGTACAGATGACAAGGTTTATAGTTTGTAAGCTGGAAAGTAGCGGTGCATGCATTGTTTGCGAACTTCGCCAAGGCGTTTGATTCCGTGAACTGCGAGACATTATGGATGGTGCTCGGTAACTTTGGTTAAAATATTGCATGACACTATAAAGGCGAAAGAGCAGCGGGTGCGGATCGACTACTGACGATTCCTAGATTGTCACTGGTATGAAACACGGTTGTGCCTTAGCCACAACCATTGCTGCGCCAGCCGATACCACCCAAAGCTCTGAGGACGGTGTTCATATAGCATATGTGTACACGGTCGCCCTCTGAATACTTGATGCTTCGATGTCCTGAACCTGCTGTGAAACTCGATCAATCGGATGTTACTGCCCGCAGATGACAGCATGCTAATGGTTCACGGTGAAAGACTACAGAGAATAGCCATGGCTATAGTGACCGCGAGAGGCAGGTACGACATAGGTGTCATCGCGAGCAAGACATTTTCCTTTGTTAACCTTCTCCGAGAAGGGATGCTGCTCTCACACCTGGAATCAGTATCAATTTGAACAATGTGGACAGCTGCGCGGATTACTGCTACTTGAGTAGAAATGTGTCGACAGATCTGACTATGGGCCGCCGATTAGGAGCCTGAGTGGCTGACGCTGCTGTCGAAAGCCTCGAGAGACATGCCTAGAACTGCAATCCGAAGATAAAAATGAAGCTGCTAGTTCACTGAAAAACACTATCAAACGAAAGTACAGTCATACAGGAGCTTCCATTCGCAGTGTTTAAGGTGCATCTTGGATCATTAATGGTCAGGCGTGGTTTCCAAGATTAATGTACTTCGCCGAGAAGATCGAACAAATGCAAATTATGATCCCATTTCCTCGGCTTAGCCATGTACGCCGGATGCCCGACAAACGGACATCAATGCAACTGTCACACCGGTAATTAAAAGTAGATCAGCATTGCTATATAGGTCAACCATCATGAAAGAACCCAACCTTGAATCGAACCATCTACGAAGGGTGCAATCAGGATGGGCGTCTGTAAGTTTAGTGAGCAAAAGTGGCGAAGTGACCATATAGTGATGTCACGAATGCGGCCGCGAATACACTGGTTATCTTCTATTGGTAGGTCACTGAAGTACCAGCAGCGAACGATCAACGAAGAGAAGACGTGTGCCTCAGACGCAAGTAAGCCAACCCGATAGTGTATTTATACCTCTTCCTTCATTTACATCAACCAACGACACCTGTCTAATGATAGACCATCGACTCTCCTTCCCAGAAGCATGCGTCATGGAAGTCCGTTACCCTTTATTCTCCAGTTCTGCTAGCGCACTCTGCTGAAAGTTTTTCCGTTTCTCCGTGCAGATTTAGCTCCGTTTGTCTTCATAATCCTACACTGAGTGTGTTCATATATATTTCTGTGCCGAGACTTTTCGCATTATACTCTCGACATCTCTCTTCCTAATTTGGATCATACTGTTAGTCTACTTTCCGAGAGATAAGGATTTCACTTTCGCATTCGCCTATCAGTTGGCTAACAGGCATTCGTCAATTGGACTACAAAGGCCTCCAATCATACATCTCTCGTTCCCACGCCTTCAGATTTACACCAAATACTGGGGTCTAGTGACAAGCTAACTCCTAAAGAAAAGACGTCAAACGCAGAGTATGTTGTGTGTTAGGTTGCTCCATGGCGCGACGCGGCTGCTATCGTGCTTATCCATGTATGTGAATACATATACTCAAATGAGCCGAAGTTTATTCAGAACTAGATTATAAATGCGAACAACATTGATTTCGAGAGATCTGGATGAGTTGGGTTAGCTCGGAAAACGACCGATGTCCTTGACCGTGTACATTAAACTCTCCGAATACATGACAAGACTGACCGGCGAACGACTATATCGCAGATGATGATTGCGGTACTGGCCACGATAAGTCATGCACTTTAGAACCGATGTCAGATGACGACACGTCCTACGTGAGGGAGAACAACGTGGACACGATTCACTCTTTCAGTTGGCAACGCATCAAGAATTAAGAGCTCTCCAACAGTAAATGAATCGGCAAAATATCCCGTTCGATCTAACACAATTATCAGTCACCGTCCGTAAGACATATCCCACCGAGCACACGCACGTCTCCTCATTCTTATGACGCATTTCTAATTTGGAAAGGCAATTCTTGTGAACAAAACTCCTATGAATACATAAATACCTTGATGTGAAGAACAGTTACCGTAAAGTACACTTTTTAACACTGTGCAGATGTTCTAAAGACTGAAAAATTCTGTTACTGAAGAAAGTCTACAGGTTATGACAAGGCCGTTGCACTCATTGACGAAATAGAATCAGTACGGTAGAGAACAATTCCGTCCTAACGGTGCTTCATGCGGCATTCCCATAGTCAGTGGGTTTGAAAACTTGTCGCTTCGTAAAATTAATGTGTTCGGCGGCCAATTCGAGTGGTAAACCCAAGGGAGTCACGATAATTTGAAACAGCATTCCCAATTTTCGTGACACATGACTCGCAATGCAAATAATAGATAAAGTACATCACTTGACGTTCTCAAAACGAGAGTCAACTCTAAAGTTTTTGATAATGTCTTGGCTTTGTACTGAAATACAATAGAAAAGCTGATTAACAAAGAACTTCGTACGAAGAAAAACTGAAAACCACCGAATACGTTGACCTAATAAGTAAAACTCGAAAAACAAATGCCACTCGTCAGACGGTCGCATTCATGGAGCAGATCTATCGGAGTATTTCAGTTCAATTGTGCGAACGATGGTGAGAAAGACTGTTGGTGTCGAGAAGTCAAAATTACATCAGACAGCCAAAATTTGAAAGGCTAGATGTGTTAAAACAATATGAGCTGTTTACCCTTAGTTCAGACAACTGTATTCCCTTTTGCGTAAAAATGACGAGGAAAGAGGAATGAACCTGGAGCTCGAAGAAGTTGTCTTACTGTTATCTGCAAATCTGACGCCTATTTGTGGGATGTACGCACCTCGACGTTCACTAACTGAATGTAGATATAGGGGGGTTCAAAAAGTAAATCCTATCGTTTCTTCTACCCTTATTTTTAAACGAGAGTTTACTTTTCGTTTACATCGTACGGCTATATAGGCAGCAAAGCATCAACGTCAACCACTTGCTTGATGCTGATACCAGTCTGTATTGGTCAGCCTTCAATACAATTTCAACAGTGTCAAATGACAACCTGGAATGTACAGTTCGTTATAAAATATAGTATGTGACTCATAAGGAAAACGATAGGGCCTATATGCGTGAACCGCACAATGAGTGCCAAAGAATTGTTGCAACCGTGGGAAAATTCACAAAACATTGGGGTTAATGCAGAAACTCAGTTACAGCTAAATGCTGAGTCCCAAGATCAACCGCATTTAATAAGAGTTTACGTCGAGTTTAATGCATACCAGCTCCGGAGGCACGGATACCGTAACGTTTTCGTCGTCAGCTCGTCGACTGACTCACTCATGATCTGATTGGGTAAGACTATGGACCGATAGTTATGCGCACATACTCAACCACACCAGCGGAAGGCGTGAATGACTCTACGATTGGCCTTGTTTGGACTATTGTTCTTGTCGCCTGGGTTACAGACGTTACTGATAACATGCTTGCTAGATAGATACTTCAGATAGCAGGACCGTAATACGAATGACAGGAACTGAACTTGACGCGAACGGAAGGTTAATTAAGGAACTCATGTGGTACGTTTGATAGAAAATGATGAACTCCTAAAACAACAACTGGTGTGACGAAATTCTAGATACGTACACCAGCTTCGCTTCAGACATTTGAAAAAGGAGTACAGATTCTAATCACTTCAGAATTTACAAACTTTCAGAAGCTAATTCCCAAAAATGTACGGACAAAGCAATGTTGTCTAAAACCACGTCATAAAGGAAACAAGTCCACGCATCTTGCATACGTTTACACGAACAATCCTGACTCTATTGCCGTAATTAATTCGAAATCTGATTGAAACAAACGTCGAATTGAGTATTAATAAAATAAAAAATTCAAGCAGAATCATGACAAAGACTTAGAATAAACTTGACAACCAATTGGTCAGCATTTTGCATAACCATCCGGTTTGACATTTCTTTGACACAAAAGCTGCTCCCTATTACGTACTCCGAACCAGTCCACTCGGCTGTGTCGTGAGGGTAGTTATCAAATTATCCGAACAGACATATTTGCATTGATCGGAAATCTAAGTGCATTAGCACCAGTCTGTTTTTATCCCCCTCTACTCTTCCATATAACCAGCACTTTTCATTCAATGCACTCCCTCTTTTCCAGTTTTCACGATGACGCTGGTATTTGATACATATGATAACAGCTCCCCGACGACGCAAACTACAGTGGAACCAGTAGCAATACCCATAATCTAATAAACGAGCCATCTGGCAAAAGAGCCCTCTTTCGGAAGGTTTTCGATAGCAGTCACCTTGCTGATGCAAAATCCAGGATTAATAGCTGTCTGTCAATAAGAAAGAAGTATTGTCCACTGATGTGCTTTTCACAATCTAGTGTGCGAAATAGTACCCTCTAGAAAAAATAAACAAGATCGACCAAAAGTAGGAGTAGGCTATCATGAGGGAAAGGACAACCAAGATCAGATCCAAGTTGCTTGGCATCATTGGATTTTCCACTTCATACAGTTTCTAAAAAGTTCACGCTATCATTTATGGTAAATAAAAACAGCCTCAATTCTTTCATAAGCTGGAAAGGGCCAATCGTTTCTGCCCAGGCTGCAATCCAAAGGGTTAACAGTTCTGTAAACAGCAACTTTTTACGAAACCTCATATAATAACAGCAACAATAATCGAACGGACCACGGCAACGTCTGCCGAGGATTTGTGCACATAAAGTGACTTTGCCAAAGGTAAAGCTGAGGCGTCTTAAGCGTCACCCAGCGCATCATGGAGTGATCACATAATCAAGTAATGGGGGCACAAATGTTTCAAGGGATGTAAATCCACACGGATCGACTGTCAAGACTCTGACCGCGTATTCGTTCCTCATACACCGCGGTAAAATGTCTTGGAGCAATCAGCCACAAATCGACATAAACAAATAAACTCAATGACAACCGCCCAGCGCTTGTTCAATTGACGACCGGCGGAGTTCGCTAGACTCAGCAAACTTAATCTATTAACATTTGCTCGCAAGGGAAACCAAAAGTTCGTACAAGTAGATTAACGGCACATCATGAACAAACAAGTCCTCCGAATCTTGTCCAAAATAGAAACAGCCTCGATAAGAGTTTTGTTCTAGAAGCGCTGGGTTAACAAAATCGTTCGAAATGATGGGTTAAGTTGGGACCGTTCGTATTTCTAAAATGGTTAACATAAGGTATGCACTAACCCGTAAACGAATGATCCCGTTCCTATCGTGTCGATGTTGTGCAACGTTATTGCGCTTCGTGAACATGTCCAAAAGATGCAAGCCAGGCTCCGCTTCGGCATTCATTTGAGTGAGCATATCGTTAATCTTCGCCATAAGCCACAAGACTATACTCATCAAATGCCGAAAACGAGGGCGTTCATAAACAAAAGAGATTCGGTGGGCAGAACAGTACTTCCGGGCTTTCTAGCAAGAAAGTGTCCGATAACTGTTATAATCCTTGAAATAACCTATAGCCAAACAACGGGTTTGATTACGACTTGTGCCAGTCTATCACCGACCCTTCGTATTTCTAGTCGGATGAAACAAGATCATCCAGCAACCTTTTGTCCACTTAACTTGGTATTTTGTGATCCCAGTACCGCTCTGTGCCCAAGAAATGGGTAAAAATTCACCATTCATGAAAGCCTTAATTTACTTGAGACCTTACTTGACCGTGGGTTGAGGCACACTAGAACTCACAAAAAATTACTTATTGCAGAACCATATTAGCTGCTTATCACAATTTGAATGAACCGACGCTAATCTGAATTCACATGAACATCACTATCAGCTAACCCGGACGCCGAAAACTCCGACAAACACACTGTAAACCTAAATATACCCTTCTCATCGGAGCATGAACGGCAGTCGAAACTGGTGCTTCTTGCGTCTCCTTTCGCAGGCAACCACTTCGATAACACTGCATTCGAGCAATATTGAATCATTCCCCATGCATCTCGACAACGGGGACGAAAAGAAAGAAAACATCAGTATCACAGGAGCATACCATACGCACCAAGGTCGATCACCCGTATCGCAGATCAACAGCTGTAAACGCGCATAGCATCGAACGGCGAAGTGAAACGACAAACCACTCCTACACTCTGAGGGGATGAATGAAGAAACAGAAATGACAAAATTTCGAAAACATTTAGTACCACTTAAAAAAGATGAAAGAGGACGGTCTTACATCCCACACTAATCGATTCCGAATACATCCTGAAAATTAGCCTCGTGGATAGTTGGGGCGATGAATTCCACCTCGTCACAATGATTACCTTGAACAGTCGTTTTTGACAATGTACCTCGCTAAACATTGGGCTTTGCCTAATTAACAACCATGTCGGTTGGCATTTCAGCGACGACCTATCCTCAGTCGCTTCTCTTTTTACGATCACACCGTCAGTAGCATGAAAGATTGACAGTTATCAGTTACTCTGGTTTACTACTTTCAGAACGTTGCCAATTCGATGTTTTGAGCAAGTCACTCAGAAATATGAGTACTTTTGGTATTGGTATGTTCGCCGAGGTTGGTATTTATTTAGGTTGTAAACGTTTGATCACCAAATGAGGTTACATCACCAGTGCGTAATTGTTTTAGCGTAAACCATAAGCGAATATACCAAAACCATCAACACGAGCTACGAACACCACCACTGCTCACAACCATCTGAATACATGAGTACCTCGCCATTTCACTCGATCGAAACGTTTATCTAAGATGCCAATCACAGAAAAGCCTGCATATACTCGACCTTAGGGCAACTCGTCTCATGCGAAAAATGCACTGTCTTGCTGAGATATATGATCAATACAACATAACTAGAGGAAAGTACACTACTGTGAGCGATGTTACTGAATATTTTCTGCGAGGAAAGCAAAAGACGTTAGTACTGACTGTCTGTCGTTTCAGTGAGTAGATAACCCTTTGGCAAGTACTGTGAGTCGGCCGTAGAAAGGAAGGAATTCAGACTGAATGCATCCCAAATAGTTTTACGACTTAGACCGGCATGATGATGAATAGATACATTACAAAGAACGAAAGAGGGAGATTCGGCATTGAGAGCCGATGCGGAGCGACTACCAAGCGAACGACATGGAGCTTATCGTTAACAGGGATCAAAATCACCGAGGGGGCTACTGTGTCCAGGGTAACGGTCACATCGGCTTGGTTAAGCAGTCATCATAAATACATAAGTGACAAACAGTTGCTAGGAGGGAAAGTTAACTGTTCTGGATTCAGCTAATCTACATTCGGGTGAAAGAAGTCTCTTAATTCATCTGTTTTGGAATGTGAACGCAGGTGTGCTTATTAGCTCATATTCCAAAACAGGAGAAAACCAGGAATATAGGCCGAATGGTGGGCGTTTAAAAGTAAGGCCACCATTAAAAATACCAAAGCCTGATTCGGGACCTGGAGAATTGCGTGAAACAGGGAATGTGAAACAACAAATAAGTGAGGGCAGAGGGGTGCGCAGCAGCATATTTCCCTTAATTCGTAATGGTGAAAGTGGCCGATAGGCCGACTCTGTTAAGGTCGTGCTAAGACAGATACAAAATGGAATGAAAAAAAAGTTGAGACAGTAGGAGTTACACACAGACTGGGACACAGCGAGAACGCCCAAGGCTCAAGAGATTAAACCGTACCGGTTGGATAGCAATGGGACAAAGTCGAGTAAACTTTACCAAAACAAATAACCAACCGATTGAAGACGGTCATAATTTCATCTACTAGTCTAATGAACATGACTGACTCTGCTGGTGATCACCA
The DNA here is from genome assembly GCA_014338405.1 of Paragonimus skrjabini miyazakii. Classification (NCBI taxonomy): domain Eukaryota; kingdom Metazoa; phylum Platyhelminthes; class Trematoda; order Plagiorchiida; family Troglotrematidae; genus Paragonimus; species Paragonimus skrjabini miyazakii. The sequence goes on along the minus strand of JTDE01001813.1, from coordinate 62,071 downwards.
CACATCAGTAACTGTTTATACGGCATGGTTTAAGAAGTCTGCAAAACAGTAACTAGAAAGTAGGCTAGAAGACATGTAAAATTGAAGTAAGAATCCGACAGACTGTTTTGGGCGACTGACAACATCTGTACCTTAATTAAATGAGACAGACCATTAGCATTTTGAATAGTTAGTCAACCCACTGCAAAACCTTGTTAAAAACGGAAATTCATTTGGTGTTTTCGAACCTGACATTCCCGAGGCATTGTCTGGAATTGGCGGGGAAGTGCTCAGACAGCCAAAAAATTCGAAAAACCAAATTCAGTGTCACAGGCGATAAAACGACAGAAATGACTGTTGCAAAACGTTCAACATTTTACGGTATCTTTGATAAATATCACGGACTGAGTCTTACAGCCACTGTTATACAGGTAACTAGCGACATCAGCGGAATGTCGTTAAAGAATACTACCAATCACTAGGTCGTTAAAAAGATCGGCGAAACTCCCAATAGTCCAATCTAGAAGTTAGCAACGCAGCTCAAGAGAAACATTATCATGCGAGTATGTTAACATTCTATCGACAGTGATCCAAAAAACTCTGGGGCTGTAAAAAAATCGTTATCTCAACCAGGCAAAATGATATTGGCTAAGCAAGTGTAATAGTTACAGATGATCGTGCTTTTGGGTGTCAAGTCTTAAAGGTTATGAGAGATCGTTGTTTGAACTGGTCACACTTCGTTTCATACCAGGGGCTGAAAAAGTGTCTTGTAAACAGCGCTTATAAGTTGCCATCCATTTCTTAGAAAAAATGTGCCACAGAAGTGTTAGCTATGTTTCTATCGCATCGAAAATTCTCACAGATTCCATGATGCAGCGACCTATGGAACATAGAGAGAACGCAATACCAGAACAAGCCGATTTCAAACTTGGGTGCTACCGTATCAACTATGCCGTCGCCTTGCGAGAGAAGCTATGATATCGACACTCATCTCAACCACTGAATTTGATGAGGTCGTTGTATGTCCACTAACAATGCAAACTGCGCGTTCATGGGAGGCTAGTTCGGACATTCCCCATTTCGGCAAGTGTGTTCGATTCCCCAAATGCCTTGATGAATGGCACTCTGAGAGTAATCGAAGATAAACAGTACTTAGGAGTAAACCTACTGTCAGGTGGTAAAATGACTAGGATTGAGTATGCGGACGAAACTGCTTGTAAATAGTTATCTTGCAAATAACATGCAGGTCGTGTCAAAACAGTTAGACAGTATGAGTGGTTTGAAGGTACTCGCAGATGTTACAAGACTGAACTAGCACTGGCCCTATAGCTGTTACTATAAGCAGACCGCCGAACACTCTTGATCGCCTCACCTACATCTCAATATCTTGTACTATTGCCTACGAGATGTCCACAAGGATAACGAAGCCACGTAATCATTCGCGGTGTTGCAATAGTCTTAGAGTTGTATGAAAAGGGTTTATAACGTGTATGTATGCCCGGCTTTGCTCGCTGATTCGGAGACCTGACTCATTCGTGTGGATGTAAGTGAACTCTCGGTATTCGACCACTGCTACTTGTGTCAGTAAGCGTGTGAGCAACACGATAGCCTACCCGCGCTTATTTTGGAAATGTGCGGGTCTGCGACCGAAAATCGAGCAGATGACTGCACTATGCGTGGGTTAAGTCACGTACTCTGCGTGACCAGGGTGCGTCTACTACACAGCATTGTTTAATGAGGCTGGTAATGGATGATAGAAACCACGAGACTGCCAGGCGATGACGAAGAAGGTTTAGTAGATGGAACCCACTAAGTCGATGGAGACGCTCATGGATCTAGTGGTGTTTGGCAATCGATAGCGAGTTTGTATCCGTGAGGTTGCTTACCTTTCGTTATGAATCTTCGTTGCCGTTTAGCATTTCGCCCCTACACACTTATTCCTATTTAGTAACTCGTAACCTCACGGACCATTGTCAGGTCTAACGGGGGCCAGTGCCATAGCACTTACGAGCGCAGTCTTAAGTAGATAAAACGATCGAGAACCCAAACTATGCGCGAATTGGTTGCGTACGCGAAGTCAACATGCAACTTAGACAAGACGAGGTTAACGAATCACACACCAGCAACATGTATGGGCTGTTGTGAAAACAGTGAACAAAAGCGCAAAAAAACAGCAACCAAATATATTTGAAATTGAAGCACGCAAATCAGTGAACAGATGGCGAATCGGAATGGCTAAGACCGGGTTATTGTCATTGAGTCATATGCAGCGCATCAACTTTGAGGTTTTTAAAAATAGCCAGTGTTCTAATGCTAAACGATGCACGCGGAAATTCTATGGCAGAAACTAGAGCCTGACAATAAAACTTTACGCATTTTGCATAACAGTGTGCGCAACGGAGGCGTCCATAAAGTGAAAGATGAACAAGACAATTGTGAGATAAGTTGCATGCTGTTTGAAAAAGCGTGCAGTGGATGAAGCCACTGTGCACTGCATTCAAAGACTACAAAGACCGACAATAAAGCAAAGACAACCAAAGAACGTAGACAAGCTATCCGCGCAACGAACGGCTTGACTGACAAGAGAGCAAATAACTGATTGCCAGGTGAAACACTGATCTTAAACGTAAAACAGCGATAGGTTGGAGGTCAATGATGAACAGTTTTAGTTTTTTAAGAATAGGATCCACGCGAAACCAGATAACTACTCGTTTTCACAAAATGAAGTTAATAAAAGACTTGACCAATGTAGGAAAAAAGTTAAACCATGAGATTATTTACAAGTAAAGCACGGCACACCAATTGGACTGTGAAAATAAGGTCAACCCACACAGGGGAACGGCACTGAAAAAGGTGAAGACACAAGGAAGCTTCACGAACACAGTAGGAAACCGTAGGAGTGCGATGCTTAAGGTTGAACAGTGTGTGATTGTAAGATCGTACAAATCACTTGCGATGTGCTCCGAGGCATCTGCCAGTTAGGAAGTGATTCAACTCGGCCAACACCAGAACAGAAGCTGGACATGTACTAATGGAAGAACCAACACAATCTATGAAAAGCCAAAAAGACTAGAAAGCTCCAGGACTCCGGAAACCTGGTGGGAAGCATTACGCGCTTTTACGTCGAGCTTGAGTGCAAATACCTTACATATCACGGATACAGAAGGCCGAAACAATGGACTTCAACCATCCAGGTTGCTACTCAGCGCCGGAGGGGTCATCGCCACAGGTCTTCTGACGTTTGGTTGCCCTGTAGATTCAGATTTAGTACGACGGCGTGATTTGTCAACAAAGAATCCAACAGGAGGCTGAAACTACAAAAAGGAGCAATTACTGGAAAATACATATGTATCGGTAACCATATTGGAATGCAAAGATTATTTTCAACTATAAAGAGCACTTGTTCTTAAACGACACATTAAACACAATAACGCTACTGAACTTGCATACCTACGCCATAACGTCATGTTCAGGAGACCTTTGAAAATCAGCTATTTTAGCCGAGATAAGAAGTCAGTGAAGTGATGTATGATAATCTAATAAAGTGTCACAAGAAATGTGAAATTAGGTGATTCAAGATATGTTTACCGTTGGACTTAAAAAGTAACGTTTGAACAAACAAGTAAACAGGACTTACATTCACTCTAAAATCTTGAATCGTACGATATTTGTTTTGCAATAGATCTCGCAATCGATCGTCTAATTTTACCTTCCGATGGCTATAATGGAGGAAGGCCCAGAATTTCTCGAGCCCATAAAGATGACCTTCATTGTATTCGCGAAGAGTTTCGTCCTATAAAGGATGGCGAATTTTAAATATCGTTAGGAATAGGCTGTGACTCAGCAAAGGCACGAGGAAGATAAAGAAAACAGTGAGCCCAATAAGGTAGAACCAGTAAATTGATATCGCACATCCTCCAAGAGAAAACCATGGAGTGCCGACATAAAGGGATACATATAAAAGATGCTGGCAGAGTGGATAAACGCTCCACCCCCCCCCCCCCCCCAAAAAAAAAAAATACTCAAATCATTTTCATAAAACTGACCTGGAAATCTTTAAAGATGGCTTTTCGGAAACGCTTTTCCAACCCGTAGCTATAAAAACGGAACAGACATTCCATGCCATACCGAGCACCATCCTTTGCATCTTCCAAAGCATGCCTGCGAAAATCTTTATACATTGTCCGGTTGAAGTGCTCACGCAGGAAGAAAGACCAAAAACTGTACAATGTGTTCATTTCCTAAAAGCAAAAGAAAACAAGAGTCGCGGTTAGCAGATACTGTTAAGCAAACAGTCAACAGCATACAGCAACAAAATTAACACATGATTATTCTTTGCAAACGCTTAAGTGCAAACACGGATAGAATTTAAAAGTTGGAGAACGTCAACTGATCGCTTTTTAAAATAAACAAGAACCCCCTTCGACGAGCGGTAAAATTGATGACGAGTCTTCAACACCGTGTAAAACGCAGTGATAGAAAAATAGCAGTCACAGTGGTGAAGTGCGGTTAAAGTGACCTAATGGACAGAACTTTTGGCAGAAAAACACTGTACTTAGTCTTTTTCCATAATCCATCACAAAGGACACTACACAGTAAAATAAATGAAACTGCATACTTGTGACAGGCCTTTTCCTTTTAGATCACGATCCTTGAGACATTTTGCACGAAACTGATTATATGCGTGAAATGTAAAGCCCTTCTGTTGAATGAGCATCTGATTGGGATGATTGACAAGCGGTTCACCGGCATGTGTTGTCGAATCACTGAAAGCATAGAAAAATGCATTGCTAATTTTTATCACCACATAGTTCAGTTTGACGGACTGAAAACTAAACAACGCAAACGAATAAGGTACCTGGAGAACAAAACGGGGCCACGATTCAAAACCAATTTGACAAGGAAAAACAAATACTTACTTAGAGTTTGCCTTGCATAGTGTTCGATATGGATCGGGATGCAACAAGTAGCCAACCTGGGACTGATTGATCGTTAAAGAATCTCCACCAGACTGTGATCGCTTTTCATTAGAAGGAATATAGGAGACAGTAATGTCAGCCAGGAGGTATAACAACCGAAAGCGTGATGAAAACTGTGGCATAAATCGATAGTTTGGAACAAAAACACCTAAACATACTATTCACAGTTACTATCGATCGCCGCGATGGTATGTTTACACTTCGTTCTATCAAAAAACTAACCTTCGCCAATTCAGTCGATAAAGCCAGTGCTTGCCAGTTTTAAAAAGCTATCACAAATAATGCAACCTTAGTGACTGAAATAACATATTATGATAAACATCATAGTGAAATCCAGTTTGACATTGGGCATAACGCATCACGAATTCAGGCGATGTACATAACTAGAAGTAAAAAATTACCATTCGACTGGGAAACCTCCTTTCGGAATCATCGTAATTGTCTGAAACAGGGAAGAAACCAGCCATGCGACCTTTGATATCGCTTCTCTGGACGTGCCCTTGATCGTTAGGATGTCGTGAGGAGGAAAAATCTGTGACAGGAGTAGTCTGCGCAATACATGCGACAGGTGTTACGTTCGGATGAAATGGATGGAGTTGCGGTACGTAGTAGAACGGTTGTGCATTGTTTAAAAACGGTCCTCTGGCAACGGGCGCTAAAAAGAACGCTCCAGTAGACGGTATTGACGGGAGAAATGCGTAAGGCGGTTGGCCACACATCGGAGTATGAGGATAGGGAAGACCTTAAATAGGCGGAAGGTGGCAATAAGAACCCATTACAAATCACTGTTTGAGCACACAAACAAACAAGATTAAACAAACGACGTGCAAACATCTGCCTTCTCATAAAGCATGTTTTGTTTTGTGAAAGAGCATGAACACAAATCTAAATTAGAAGGGAAAACCCATAAACAGACAAGAGGGGGGTTGAACCTTACTGCATCATGTTGTGTCGGGGCTAAATGATCATCCGTAAAGTCGGCAACTAACCTGTATAAAACATTTGTGCTTGATTTGTAGGTGTCGGATGTGGGGGAGCACTTAAAGGAGCTGGTGGGAAAGATAAGAACGAGGCCGGACAGACCATAGCAGACGCTTGACAATTGGAGTCGAAAGACGCGTCGGTATCCGTGAGTGTGGGTGAGAACGTAAGGCTAGCATGAGGCGAAACAGAGGCATCTGTCGTGGACACCGTGTAGATCGACAGTGGCACAGTGACGTCAGGATGCTGAAAACGGGCAACAACGAACATAGAGAGCATTCAGCGCAGAATGACTCGATTCTAATGAATTGCTTAATTTTCCAGAAATAAATCATCAAACAAAAACAGCTATAAACGAACTACTTATAGTTGAAGCCACTCAAACCATAAAAACTGAAAGGAATACGCCCGCTAAGATGAAACGGAAACCAACTTGTTTTTCATCTTCTGAATGCAGCTTAGACTTGGTTACCGCCTTGCAAAGGTCATCTACCAAGGCTTGTAACGCTTCACTTTCTGAAGGCGGAGGTTGAGTGGCGACACTGGAAAAGAAAGAAAATTACACACTGATATTCCCACGAAATTGAAAGCAACGGAATTACGGATCTATCTCAATGCCAGGTAAAGGACATGACTCACTAAGCAATCAGCAACCAGAAGGAAAGAAAACGGAAGGGTAACAAAATGACAATTTCATATTGTCTGTTTATGCTTTCAAAACTACTGAACATCAAAAATGGTGTTCCGATTTAGTCGAGGCGAGCTGTACTTTAACTATATATTTCTCGATGTAAGCTCACTCAGTCGATTTATCCTGTTCCTTCAATTCTTCGTCGACTGTGGAACAAGTGGTGGCCGGTTTCCAAGTGTGATGATCATGGGAAGGTGCGATAACCAATAGACTTGATAGCATGGTGTCGTCTAGATCCTCCTCCGATGTGGTCGAAGAAGTCCGAGTGCGGTGCTACCAGAGTAAGAAAAAGGGCACATAAACAATAGGGTGATTCACGTAAATTCCAACACACCACAAGGTGGTAAGCAAGCAAAATAAGGAGTAGTAGACGCGATGGCATGAAAGATACAAACATTCCAAAAAATATGATCACTTACATATTCACTGGAAACAAATGGATCCTGAGTATTGCGTTCAACGGATTTCGTTAGTCCGGCACATGGATGCGGTTCATCAGAGAAACTGAAATTTAATTCCTCTTGCACGGCTGAATGGGAGACAGGCGACAGCGCACAGGAAGTAGCTGGGAAAAACATCGAAAATATATTGACTGAACACAATTTCAATGTATCGTTAAACTCAGATGTAAGCTTATGCTATAAAACTAACAGAGTGACGGCATTAAGCCGGGCAGAAAAGAAGTAGCTTGTTGGATGGTTCACTACCACCACCCTCAGAAGAGAACGTGGCCTTGAGCACACCCATCAAGATGTAGCGCATTCAAAACGTCAAAACAAGATGCGCATAGAAATCAATAGAATAACTTTGTGAAACGCCTACAATAAACCAAAAACAAACTAATTAACTAGTCAACATGAACGAAACAAAACGGATGCTATCGTCACCTGCGTTGTCGACCGTAGGTGAGACATTAGAAGGAACGAATTCAGGGGCATCAGGATTCAAATTTGTTGCTGCATGTCTATCGGATTTGTCACGCGTAGCGGATGGCAAAACCCACATAGAAGGTCTGTCCTTGCATCGAACACACGCCTTTTCTACGTCCACGTCAAGCAAAGGACTGACGCGAATCGCCTAGGTAAACAAGCGAAAAAGAAAAATGAGAAGTAAGAAGATGCTAACGAAGTGCAAAATTGAACAAATCAATAGGATAACCAACACGGTTGTATGTTTAGAAGCCACCGAGAATGAGTAACATGAGCAGGTCTCCGGCATTCTATCACGTTACAGGGGCCCGAACAAATGTGACCACGCCCACTCATCACACAACATACATGCATAAGGACTGCATAACAGTAGGTCGCCCGAACGTAGACAGCAAAGTAACTTGAGATAACCAGAGATTGACAATCAGCGTCAACATTACAGTAGTATACTAGCAGTTGACGCTTATGCCTAACTGTCAACGAAAGAAACAGAGGTCTGGCTGAACAGTGAAGGGAACTTCATTTATGAACCCTCAATCTTTAAGTTAAATAGTAAACATCACAGTGCGTACACTATACAAACAACCGAGTTGCACATAAGAATAAAATGACACTTGCAAAGCCCTCTGAGACTTCCATCGCTTCAATTAGTTCGCAGATAACTTCGCCGAACAAATACGACATATTCAAATAAATTGGCTCGATTAGCTCAGAGTAAAGTTCATCGTCGTACAGCGTTTAAACTGGATGTTACCAGGCTGTAAAGCAAAGCATGTACATGGAATACAATCTGGAGCCAACAGCACATACACGGTTTAAGCGTCAGTTTCGCAACCACGAAGTGCAAAAATTTATTTAGAAAAATCAAACGGATCGACATTCGCTAACGGCTTATTTTAAACAGTTTATTTTATAGACGGAACTGACAAAAAATTTAGGGCAGATTTTTTGATTAGGTACGCAAACAGAGCGTCTATGTGGCATGTTAGTCTAATACGACGTAGCACGACGATGTTCGCCGACGTGTCTTCGGAACGGACACTCTATCGGCCCTTGAGCACAATTATCTGGTGAAACAGGGCTCGTTAGCTTGGTCACATCCCATGAATCCAAGGTCACCGTCAAACCTAAAGGTTGGTTTAGTCGAGCGCTCCCGGCTTCCTGACTGAGATCCAAAGTACAATCAATACGTTCGGTTGAGGAAGCCATCTCATACGGCGAAGAACAGAGGGCAATGGTGCTCGTGCTGAGAATCGCTATGTGCATCGTTGTAATTTTTTTTCTTTGTTATCCCTATATATTTTCCCCTCTTCACATTGTACATTACTTTTTTCTCATATTGTGGCACGTTTGCCACTCAATATGACCATGACGTGTTAAATATAAATACCTCTAAATAAAGACTGTCAGCTGTATTGAAATTCAATATGGCAGTCATCGTTTGCTGTCACGATTACGACTGTTCAAAAGTACTTCACGCATACTTAAAGGCAAGCTGCATGACTGGGTTGTAACGCAGTTACCACAGCGACAACGACAGCAAAATAGACAAAGCATTATAATGGCGATAGCACAAGAGGTACTAGACTGATAACGTCGTTCAATCCGGCTGATTCATAAGCGAATACGTACACGTGATTCATCATCACCATCGTAGACAGCTATACATCAGTGGTTCACACCAATGCCAGACTACCACACAACCACGAAGAAGAAACAAACCCTATTTAGGAACAGAGGGAAAAAAATAGGGAGGGAATATATCATTAAAAATACATACAACATCAAGGCGCCTACATCTTGCAAACAAGCAACCTAGCTATAAGTGAAAGTAAGGCGTCATAAGCAAGACAGCTTCCTAACGGCTTTCACTGCTTCGCGTCATTAAGTACACTCACTTCACAGACAACTCGGCCAAACCACAACAACATTCACGCTACTGAGCTCGGTTAGCTACCATCTCACCCAACGTCTCAAGCCACTGACTCTGTGAGTCGCGAGGACTCCAGACCGGGGAACGAACCCGATCTATAGTGATCAATCTCTTCGTGAACGATTTCATTTATTTACGCCAGGTCATCATCTGTCCACCTTGCACCTTACGCCAATCGACCACAACGTCGGCAAAGAGTATGGGGTGTGGCAAACGATAAGCTGGTATCCTTAGTACATGGCCTAACCATCTGAGTCTTTGCAAATTTAGTGATTGAACAAAAGAACTCGTTTGACAATCAATGTCAAACACTCGTTTCCTAACCTCCTCGTTACTTACTCGTTGGTGTCACTCGACACGAGCGATTGAACGCAGACATCGGTGGTCAAATACCTGAAGACGGTTCACGTCTTCTACTCTGAGGAGCCACATTTCGCTGCCGTAAGGTAATACAGCCCTCAATGTTGTCTGATGTACGCGAACCTTAAGATTCAGAGAGATACCTTTCTGTCGCCGTAAGTGCCTCAGATTAGTAAGTACCGCTCTAGCGTTAAACACACGTTTCTATTTCATTCCCTACACCCCCGCCCCCGCTGATGCAGCATTCCAGATGTACAAACTGGTCAACAACCTCCATGACTTCACAACCTAACACTAAATCCACGTAATCACAGCAATGTTGCAGAAGCACTTCGCATTTTGAGGCTGCAACGCGCATTCCGAAGTATTTAGTAGAACGCGAAATGGCGTTCAGTGTTGCTTGGGCTGCTTGAAGGTTGTCAAACAGCAACACCTTGTCGTCAGCATAGTCAAGATCAGTCAGTCTTCCGCCAGGTAGGAGGTCTACACCAGCATCATTTAAGTGCCGCAGACAGTCCTCCATTATTTTGTCTGGCAAAATTGAGTAAAAATGGTGAAAGGGGACAGCCTCGACGAACACTGCCCCTGGTGCTGAAACTGTCAGACAGCTCACCGTAAACCCTAACCTGAGGTAAAGTATGGGAATAAAGCGCCAATAATATGTTCACACACTTGGTCGGTACACCCCTGCGTTCAAGCGACTCTAAAAGTGTAGATCGATCCACCGAATCGAACGCACCTTTATAGTGGAGAAATATGGCGAATGCCGGTCGGCGATACACATGACGCTGCTCCAAAATTTGACGAAGGGAAAAAATGATATCGATACATCCCCGACCAGGACGAAACCTTGCCTGTTCTTCTTTAATGTTTGACTCCCGGACTGCAGTGAGTCGACGGAATGTAATGGATATCGGAACCCTTTAAATGACCGGGGTCAGACTAACCCCCCTATGGTTTAAGCAAGAGCTCCTGATACCTTTCTTGAATATAAGAACTATTATCGCGTGTCTCCAGCAAAAAAGGATGACCTCCGTCATCCACACAAGTTGGAACAACTGAGTTATGGCGTCAACTAACGTCTCTCCACCTTCTTTGAAAAGTGCCAGCACGAGATCATCTGGACCAGCAGCCTTATTGCGTTTGGGAGCCGAGATGCAATCGCAAACCTCATTCTCAGTGGGTGGTTCCAAATCTACCGACCAGGGTGTTACATCACAAGTTTGTGGTGGCAGCACGGTAGAAGAAGAAGGCCAGCTAAATGGACCCTCGAATTGTTCCGCCCAACGCTCCAACCTTCTGCACTTACTATAGATTAGTGTGCCATCTGCCTCGCTGATAGCTTCACTGACAGACGGTCGCCTGGGACCAGTAACACGGATCAGCTTGAATAGTTTGTCGGTGTTCCTTGAAGCAAAAGTGGTTTCCATTTCCTCAACTTTCTTCACCAACCAAGCCCTACGAACAGCCTTTAGACTGCGTTTCAACTTCCTACGGATCTCCTCTAGACTTATTATGTGAACTACCAGGAGGAACCTTCCACCTGGCTTCAAACAACTCCAGGCATTTCTCTGAAATCCAATGTTTGTTAAGCCCGTCCGCCGCATGCTACAATATTTGCTTTCCGAATAGCCTGTGAGATTTGTGTCCAGCAGCTATTAGGATCATCGCAGCGAGTACCACTAGGGCAGCTTTCTAAGCTGGTCTGGTATTTACGTTTTACCGATGGTAAAGCCAGTTTCTCAACAGCTAATGGTTGCTGTCGGTGGGGTCGTTGTCCAGCAAAAGTAAGAGCAAAACGACAACATTCCATTACATGATCTGAATCCAAGCATGTACTCCAATAAGAACGACAGTTTTGAATAGAACCAGGCCACCTATTACTAACGGCTATGTGGTCTATGAGACCAGGTCTGATTCGGAGAAGGTGGGCGCCAAGTACAGCAATGACATGTACGATGCTTAAAACTAGTGCTGGCTGAAAAACAGCTTACGCTCACCGCACAGTTGCAACAATCATCCGCCATTATCTGACCGATGTGACACCATCCCAAACCTGCCACCTATATGAGATTCGGCCACATCAAGGCAGCCAACCTGGGCATCCATATCTTCGGCCAGAACGATTATATCAGAGCCACGTGTCGACCGAAGGAGAGTGGCCAAATCCGAGTAGAATGCGTCCTTGACGCCGATGTCACCACAGTCAGAAGGAGCGTAAGCAGACACAATGAATAAATTTCTGAAAGTTTTGCGTCTAGAGCTAGCCTTAACAGAACCTGCCAAACAGACGGCACAAAGTCTACTGTTAGCAGGAATCCAATCTATCAATGCGGCTGCGGCCGTCGTGCTGAGGACCATACCTACTCCAGCCTGACGTATAACATCGGCTGTGGAGTCACCCCAAGTGTATAACCAGTATCGGGTAGACATCTGTTGTGAGACCTGTGGAGTAACTATCAGAAATGGAGTTCGGGAGAGGCCTGAGAACTAAATTTGATAGGACAGTGGGGGAGGGGTCGGCAGTAGCCTTTTTTCGCCTATCCACCCTGCTGTATGCAGCAGATAGGGCGACCCGGTTTATACTGCAAGACGGCCGATGCAGTATGGAATAACTTGTGTTGTGACTACTCATGGTTGTGTGTGTGGGCTGAGATACTGTCAGGACGCCCGGATTTAGACAGGAGAACGATTAGGGTTCTCAACCAAAGCCTTTGGCTCAAATGCCTGTACCGCAAGGCAGCGGGTGGGTGGCAGTGTACCAGACTTGGTACATTTTTCGGAAAAAGTTGCTAACTTTCTTCCAACCCCTAACCTGGAGGACCAGGAGACTGGTTTGTCAGACCTCTACCTATTGGTCTGTCTGGCATGAGTGGCTCCATTAGTGTGGTGGTCACACCGTCCAGTTTAGCCCAGAAGGTCGTCGAGAAGCGCAAGTCGTCACATCGCGTCAAGATCCAGTCACGTTGTGACACGTGATTAGATGGAACATACACTAGCTGGTAAAGCTGAGTACCGATGATGTTCGCAGCTTTTTAACCGTCGTCTCATTTATCAAGGACGCCCACACTGGTGTGTGCAAAACTAAACAGTGAACTGTGTCACTGGCACTCTCAAGCAAAAGGTAAGTTACCTCAACTTGGACCAATCAAAAGGATGAACCCGGTAAATCTACAGTATCGGCACCACTAACCGGCAGGACAAGTAATAAATGTGAGCAAGAAGAAGAATGTGCCGAAGGTGCGACGATATGAACGTAAAAAGAATGTAGCCGCTAAAGCCAGTAGGATGTTGTAAAAAGGGCGTCCACAACTGGTTTGGCACCGACTCTGCCATTGTCGTTGCTGGAAAGCCATCGTTTGCCTGCCTGGATAGTGTCGTCTCGTCAGTCTGTAGGATAGCCGAAGTGGCGACCGCGAGGACAGCGAAAGTACGTAACGTAAAGACGTCCATTTATCGACTAAATGCAAGGTATATAATGCGTTCGCGGGCTCAGTTTTGCTCGGTTGATCACAGACCTGGTTTAATTGTGCAAACAGACTCAGTATTTGGTCACCGTTTTCATCACTAGTCAGCCTACATAAAATGGGATTAATTTTGTGAGCTGCGCGACAGTTCATTAGCGGTTGTATGGAACGTGTGTTAGCTGGCGACTCATAACCGAGCTAGTGGAAATGCATTCTTCGCTGGTTGGGTAATATACCTCGTATGCTGAGCGTCTGTTGCGCCACGCATTGTTCAGTGTGGCTGCTGATAGTTAGAAGAAACCGCAAGGCAGCCAAACAATGACATGGTCACGGACTATGAAAGCTATTACCGTCCCGCTGAGCAAACTTGGTAAGTGCCGTCTACCTGGTTGAGTAGTTCGCAACTATCCATACCGTTGATTGAAAACACTGGCATTTTATTGTCGCAGTCAGTGGCGAACTCATATCCGAAAACTTGGCTCATTCATTCCACGAAGCTCAATTGTTTTTGTTCGTTTATTCCCACTTCTTTTTTTTGCAATACATTCGTACTCATTTATTATTATGCAACTCCGTGGACCATTGTCAAGACCAACGGCAACCCAAACAACTTCAACCACAGGTACGGCTCAGAGCTGAAGATGATGACAGTGATACTGATGACAGCTCGTTTTACATACCAGGTCGAACGGCCGGAAGTCATCCAGATAGGGATTCCTTGATATAACTGAGGAACCATATGTTGGGGCGTTTGTTGCAAATAACGTTCCTGTTCGAATTCTAACATCGACAAGGCATCAGTTCGAATGATGAGTCCATCAATGTTTTGCACGATGAAATTGGGTGGATAGATGGATAGGTTGCCAAACTTGAAAACAGAACACTCATCGGGAAACAAATCCAGTTGTTATAGAAAAAAGTGCGTTGCTTTACCGATTTTGCCGAAAATGAGCTTAGCCGCAAAACAGAAGCAGTGCCATAGGTCAAAAGAGGTCGATGGCAATGCTGCTTTCTCTTTCTCTCTCGATAAACTGGGGACTGTGGTGATTGAAAGACAGTACACTTTTGTTGCTTCAAAATTAACGACCA
>JTDE01001812.1:109119-124388 GCA_014338405.1 Paragonimus skrjabini miyazakii | reverse complement strand
GGGCCGACTGGAAAGTCTATGGGAATGCGACAGCTGCGATCAATTGTGGGTGATGTTCAATCTATATGAAAATCAAAATCCCCTACTACCCATCAGCTTCAAATGATTGTTACTGCTGAAGGATATGGCGGCAAGCAGAAATCAGTGACGGAAACCTTATCATGCTTGTTATGGCCATTTCCGGCCATTATTATGCGCACTTCTATCCAACAAACGACATTAAACTTGTAAACAACGAGACCGGAATACATAATTTCTGAATTGGTTCATTCATTTCAACTGTTCTCATCAATCACATAGGTAAAAACAAACAGAGTTTATAAATCAACCTGATTTAGGTCAAAACAAAAGTTCTATGTCCAACTTATATACCGCAGCGGGCTTCCTTCCATGCGATCTAATGTGTGCTTAGTCCTCTTAGATTATTCAAACATACTGGAAACCACAAGCTCGTCAGATTTGTATGCTCGATTAAAACGTTGATATTGCTGACGTCGCCAGCATCTAACTACATCAAGCGTGGAAATAGCTGACCTTTTTGGTGTCTTACTTTCCCGTGCTTCGAACTGGCGTCATACGGTTGTTGACCACTTCTGTTCCCTTTTACAAGTCTGCTGTGCAAGCACTGGTCATCTACTTAAACCCGAAACCTGTGTGATTGGTGATCCTTTTCTGACTGTCCGAATCCCACTTGGTCTGATTGCCACTGGTTATGAAGTTCTTCTTAATTGGTCAACTATTTTTATGGACGTGCAAAATGGCCAACCAATTTTTATTACTCTTTGTTCTGTCGCTGGTTTTGCACATGTCTCATTATCTGTACAGCTCCATTCGCGTGATTGCTTTGCCCATCGTGTTTGGTAGGTAGTCGTTCCTTATACCCTAGCTCCGAATTGGTATAGAGCGTTATTTCGGTGGTTATTTATGATAAGTGCACACTGTTTCCCACCAGAGTCGTCCTCGGTGTGTATGTTGTTGGAGTTAGAGTAAACCTGTCTCGAAGAACACATTTCCTGTGCCAGAATTCTGATACATTAAGCCGTTGCTGAGATATAGATCAGTGTGGTATTCAAATATTTCTTTTGCACGCTCACGCGGCCACAAACTCATTTACTTCTATAAATACAGACAATTGTTTCATGTAAATTCGCAAAGCATCTTGCATTTGAATCCACTGCCTATCCATAGTCCGTCTTATCCGTGTTTTCATTGATTATTATGTATTCAGAGTGTCACTTCGTGTTATTCGTTCACCGCTATTCATATCAATTATACGAGCTCGTATTCAGTAGGTTTTGTTTACAACATATATATTGCTTGCTTAACATCTGTTTGGCAAACGTAGGATTTCATGTTTTGGATTCTCTTTGAAAATTCCTATTTTGTTTGCAAACCGAACGTTTTGTTTCCCTACAATATTCAAAACTTTTGTTTTTCGTGCTTTTTATGCCACATTAATTTCTAAGGTTTCAGCTCCAACTGTATATGAAGGTGTTTTTGTTTTTCACTCAGATTGTTTTTTTCATGAGTTTCGTCCTTTTCTTGGTGGTTTTTCGCTTCCGTCTTTGGCACACTACCGCTCATCATCTCTTCACAGTATGCTTGTTCTGCTTGCAAAATCCGGTTTTATTCCGCCGGGCCATACAATTATGATGACGAATTCAGCAATATATGTTAGTTTTGTGCACGATTCGTCGAGAACTATTGTTTGATGCACCTTTATTTATCCATTGTAAGCAAGTGTCGTTTCATTCGGCTAGTTGTTTGTAGGCAACCTTGCTCGCTTGAACTCGTCATTCATCAAACTGACATCTATCGAGATGTAATCGGCTACATTTATGAGGGGCGATCGATTAGCATCCTACTACTGGCTATGTTGCTTCTTTTCTTGTGCTTTTAATCACAATCACCCATAGTTAGCAGTTCCTACATCCCTGCCATGTTCCGGTTCGCGCTGTCTTCGATTATTTTATCTTATTTGTGAACCTCTCCTCTTCGGCCACTCCCCTTCTTTTTGCTGGAGCAGGTGTGGATTTGTGTTTGTTTGTTCGTTACGTTCCTAAGGTCGCAGCTCAGTTTATCTCAGCTGACAGCAGACGTGTGTGCATTATTTTGGCCTTTTTCTTCACATGCCCTCACATACTATGCTAGTCTGCTTTTCATATTTGGTACCGCGTTGTGTGCAAACACATTTATTCACGTTATCGTCGTGGTCGCATCGCTGCCGTCCGCACACAATTTAGTTTGTTCTGTACATATGGAGTTTTGTTTCTCATGGATCCGTATTGCGCGGTCTTGATGTTTCCTCTGGTTGTATCGTCACAGTTGATTACGTGGTATCATTACGCGTTCTCACTGAAGAACGCAGTAATAGTACCGCAAATTCGGTACCCATTCGCGACGTACTATTTTTGCTATCCTCGGTCCCACCCAAAGAGAAATCATGCTAGTCAGTATATCAACTCCACTAGATTTCTGAAATTGTATGTTCGTTCGTAGCGCCGATCATTTTGTACTCTAAATTCGAACACCGTGTGAAGCAAGCGTTTTAAACTTCTCTTTTGGCCTACCTGGTTGCGTGTGTCAACCTTTTGCTTGTATGAGTGAATCATCCCTCAGCTGTATATAAGGCGTATGCCTATTCATTTTCCTTGCATAATTTGTTCAGATTGATGTGTCAGCGGGTGGGGACTGCTACTTGACTATCCTTATTCTCCTATACGCTGTCGTTACATACCTACATGTTCGCTCGGTTAACTGATGATCTTTGGTCTCATTTCCTTTCCCGCCTCATTTCGTGATCATTACTCCCTTCTGGTTTCGTCCACGTCGCACAGGATGTGAATGACGTGGCGCCTCAGTTTGCCGTCCCACTCTACACTGTCTATATTTCAGAACGTGAATCTGTCGGTTACTTTGTGCTCCAGCTCTCAGCCCGCGATCCGGATTCCGGTTATGGTGGACAGGTGGGTGTTAGACCGTATTCTATCGGTTCAAACTTGTATGTTTTTTGTTGTTGCTCGATTAACCTTTTAGTCAGTTCACTGTGATAGATCAAATTTATCACGGTTTGCTCGAGGTGTTTTTCTTGTACTGCAGCTGATTTAAAGGATATAAAAGTGATTATCTTTAGTGTGAATGAGAGAATGTGCCAGGGAGAAGCAGGCCAATAGCTCAGATCCTTTACGGATACATGATTGCGTGAAATCTCGGCTCTTCAGGTAGCATAATCAAGACATGTCAGTAAGTTTACACTCCAGTGTTTCATCTTGTCTCACCAATCATGAACTGTTTGGCTGCTAGCTTTTACCAACAAACGAATCGCCTGAATCAGCAGTGTCTGTCGAACCACGCGTTCAACTTTCAGTTCACGATTGACCATTACCGTCTATCTGATTAACACAAATCTGCATTCCTGATAGTGACAAATGTTGGAAAACGGGGTCAGTTTCTAATTGAAGGTTCCGTTTATAAGTCGCTTGCTATATACTCCGAAATGCAGTGGATTTTTGGACCTTCTGTGGTCACTTTTCAGATTACGTTTGTGTACAGCGTTCAGCAATGCACTACTTTCAACTCCCACTCACACAATACATCGCAGAATGCTATATGAACCCGTGTACTAATAAGTAGGACCCGACCGTGCCCAATGTAAGGTCAATGTCACAATGATCATCACGGTTGCTCCATGAAAGTGTGGTCAGAGTTCTAGACCAGGCCATGGGAAGGATGTGCACCGTTGGCAAGCCTTAACAGGAACAAAATTCGAGTCTAGTGCTTCTTTCACACAGAGAAACCGGCTAACAAGTCAATGGAAATGCGATAGTCGTGGTCACTTGTGCCGGGATGACAAATTCACATTAGCCAAAATAGCCCTAGCTTCCATCAACATACAAACAGAGATTTTAGCCCCTCCTTCTCGCGAGTAAGCACCAGGCCGAAGTTGTGAGTTCATGTATATTATTGTCCACGGTCTCTCGAATCAGTCGTGTTGATCACTACTTCCAAACGTTTGCTTTTGAGTATTTTTGTGTTGTCCAACTGGTCAAATGCAATCGATTGAAGTTGACGAATTGTCTACTGTATCTCGAACTGATCTGACCACTTGAGTGTTACTCACAATTGATTGTGACGGAGTGTTTAGATGTGATACTTCTATCATGTCTAATATTGAGCCAGTAGCACGGAGCTGAACACGGCCATTATACCGGAACGTGGTGTGAGCAACGCGCGATTCCTCATATATTCATCGGAATTTTGAAGGGTGCAATTTGAAGTTAATTCGCATTATATGGGAACAAGTTGTGTGCAATTGGCTTTGGTGATTTTTGGTTGGATAGGCTGTTTTATGCACCCGGAATGAGTGACACTGTGGACGTTTGGTTATCCCACAACATCTGTTTTTTTTGTCCCGTCTGTCTTTCGGTTGACCGTGTCGTCAAAAGAAAAAGTTTTATTGATCACACAAACTTGGTCTCGTAACATTGCTCTTTGGAACCTTCAAATTTGATACATTTCGTCCGGAGTATGTTTAACAGAGCGACTCCTTCCATATTGCTTAAATGTGGTTCGTAAGTCAATCAACGCCTTCAGCTTTTGCAGAAGTACCGTGAATCGGGACTGTTTGTTATAATTCGATTCATAAATCCATTAAAATCCAAGATTTGGTACATCATCCGCTCATTGCGGCAGTTTGGCCTATTTCTTTCAACTTTAAATATTTTCGAATATGGTCATCGCATCTGTTTGACTGTCGCATGAATTTATGTCTTCTATTTTCACGTTCTATTTTCACGTTTAAAATATGCTCATATTTTTGGTTTATATCTCCTGAATGTGATCTTTGTCACTAAAATCTCGTTTTCGTAACAGTCACTGTGTAGGTACAGCTTCATCATCTATCCAGCTTGTGATCTTAGTGTGCGCTAACCGAACTGACGAATAAATGTGAGTAGTGTTATTTAATCATTTCACTTCCTTGGCTCAATCGTCCACTATGTAGGTCACACGTGTCGATAGTGAATTGAACCGTTCAAAGATGCACTTCTGAGTGAATATGCGACTTTTGTTTTGGACAGCCACAGTTAACTTGATGCATGGGGACAATTGTTGACACTTCGATGTTTGTTTTCAATTGTCGAGTCCGTTACGATCAGCCACATATGCTTGTGAGTAATATTCAGAATGCCCGGTCGTCTGTATGTTTCTTGTCCTTACCTATTTCCGCAAAGATAATTGGAAATTTACGAAAATGATGCAGAAAACTGATGACATTTTAACTATTTTATGCGCTGTTGTCTTCACCGACTGTAAACACTTGCAATGTAAACTACTATCCGGCTATTAATTCACTACGTGTTTAGACGGACACAATCCGCCTCCGATTTCCAGTTTTACACTGGCTACGGTCGCGAGTGTTTGAAATCGTATGTGTAATGCTTCTAGATGCTCAATCTCAAACCGACACTCCGTCTATCTCTACCTGATGTGTTCAAACAAGGACGATAATTGTCATGGATGATTGGTTTGAGAATGACAGTTAATGCTTCGTAATGGATAAATAATGTTCTACCTTGAAAATGTGACAACGGTAGGTTAATTTTTCAGCCATGGCCGTTTTAAAGGCTGCTTCTATATTAGGACACATTACTAGTGATCATGTTTGACCGGGTTCAATGACGTGAATGTTGCCGGTTGGTTGTGGACTTATCTACGAATTAGGAATGCTAAAAGAAGTGGGGGTGTAGGAGTCTCAGGTGCTACTGTAACTCATCTGTATGTTCGCTAACTATGGACACTTTGCTTCCGATTACTTTTAGTTATTCTTATGGACTTTGTAGTTTATTGTCCATCCCTCCTCTTTTTCATTTTACGGTTGCATGGCCGTTATCTTCATTGTTTTTGTTGGTGATAAACTCTGGTTTGGTTAGTCAAAGACGGAAAATGTAGCATTCTGAAATACGCTTCTTATGTATTTAAACAGGCATGACTTAGCTGTCTTCCTATCTTAATTGATTGCCATCTGTACATTGGAAGTCCTCCAGTGCGATTTTTTGGTCCATTGAACATAATTATTGTCCATTCAGTTCCTCAGACTTTCATGCCTCCACTATTTCTGTGAACGGCTTCAAAAGGGGACCATCTTGTTTCTTCGCTCTTGCTCGTTGGGCTCGGTACCGACACGATTTATTGAACAGTCTAAGTAATTTCTGGTGTCGTTCCTCAACCCCCCACAAATTTCCCGTGCGTATGAGTTTTACTGTGAACTTTTTGGTCCACCTGGTAAACTCTATTGATTCCTCGCCATATCGAAATTTCTACGAAAATGTTAATCTCACGTGTTTCTTGTTATTTTGGCCTTGTCTGCACCGATACTGTAAGAGGCCAGACAAATTAATTTTCTTTACAATCGGACTTTTCACTGTTTCCTTGAACTTGCTCGACATAAACCTCCCGGCGTATAAAAACTGTTCTACCACTGGATATTATCATCAGTCACCGGCGACTGGAGTGCTTAGGTAAATTGGCGACTAACCGGGTTCAGTTGCGTGAATTTTGCCGTTCTTTGGCCGGGTTGTTTGTGAGGTAAGTATGTTTGATGACGCAAGGCATTAAAGGCCGTAAACTAATGTCTTGCTGATGACGTTTTACCCCCCACTTATAGCTCGTTCGTCTGATTGCAAGGTTTAGGCAGCTTGGTGTCGAATGTTCGTATACAGATGTAGCTATTTGTAGTAGTTAGATCCCCGCCCTTTCTTCTCTTTTCTCCTAGCTAGGGCTTGCTATTTTCCTCACGGCTGTTTGGTGATTAAGCATCAGCGTGAACCATTGCTGCGTTACTGTCTTCGATTATACAGATGATTAAACACTATAATTATGGTCTTTGCGCGATCATCCACTGTTTCTCGTGAACTGTCAATGCTATTCGTATGGGCATGTGGCGCTTTCGGTCTGTTTATTTTTTTTGAGCTAATTTGTCGTTTCGGATGTGAACTACCTTTTATGGCCTAGTTTAGTTGTTTTTTCTTTGTTGAACACATCTGGAGTGTACACTCTCTCCTGCCGATCCGTCTTCCAAATGAACCTTGGGGCTTCAAACGAGGAATGTGATGTTGGATGATGATCGGTTTGTTTTGCTTTGTGTTGCTCTCTAGTCAAGTTGTATGATCCATTGTTAGTATGGTGTTTTATATGAGTATATTACAGCGTACTGTCATCTATTCATTTAATCTTCCGCTGTTTCCGACGTTGTTTAATCTCTTTCTGGCGCGATGATGAACTGTGGTTTGTGCTTTTTCGAACCAAACGGAGCAAGTTTATTTCTCATTCTATCTGTCATTTCTTCGCCTTGCTTACATAAACAATGCTGATGTTTTCGGATTTCTTCCCTTCTGTTTCACCAGATAAGCTACAGTTTGGAACCACATCTGCCCGAGACTATGTCACCAGATAACTCCGCTGTCCAGTTTGTCGAACGATCCAAAAAGATTTTATCCTATTTCTATTGCAATGAACACACTGGGGTTATCACATTGGCACGCGCTCTAGACTACGACATGCTGCCTACTCTTCGATTCTGGGCAGTGGCTACCGATCAAGCGGCGGAACCGTTGAATTCCCGTGTACCGGTTACCGTAGGTTTCTCCATCTCGTCTAATTTACCCCCCATGATGGATTGAGTACTGTGATTCTTTCATTTCCATAATTTCTTTCGTTTTTGGTGTCAATGATTGTTGTACTTTTTTTCTCCTTACTCCATCTTACATGGTCTCAAGTTAGCTGAACGGACCTTCTCAGCTGAGTAGTAATGGGGTTCTATTTTCGTTTGTCAATCTGCGTAGTTCTAACTTGTTCATCACATTATCATCGGTTGCATTTCTGTTTTGTTTTGGAAAGTAGAACTGACTTCTGTGCCCAACCACTGGTGAAAAATCGAGCAAAATGCGTTTATGGTTTTGATTTTAGATTGCAGTTTCGTCTGTGACCTTTACTGAATCGCCTACTATCTCTCGGATTTAGAACGGCCTGAATGCCTTTGACTATTCTAGTGTTTTGTTGAATAACCCACATCCGTTCAATCATCTGTTTCTTAGTCTCCGACAGCTTTAGCGTACATAGCAGTGCTGTGGTGATTCATTGACGTAATTGTTGGTGTTCATTACACGGAAACCGCTTCATTCCGCCAAATAGTTTTGCTGTGTTCGTTGCACACTTTGTTGGATGTTCGCCTTATGCCGATCGAACCTTTAACACCGCGCTTTCTGTCTGACAGATCTGGTTGCATGTCCGCGTATCTCGTTGACATGTGTGGCATACGGGATTCGGTTGCTTGCGATTGTGTGTGGGTGAGCGTTTGGCTGGTTGGCTCGGAGGAAAGGCTGGCATTGCCAGTGTTCTGCTTCTTCATTTATACAGAATCCCACCGTGCCATTTATTCATTCATTGTGTGTTACTGTTCACTCTTGTTTCTCAGGTGCACGTTTTAGACTACAACGACCATGCACCACAGTTTGATTCCCCCTCCAACTCAGATAGCATGGGGCGTTCTTGTTTGTACAAAGCCAAGTTAAATGAACATGCTCCACCGGGCACGGTGGTTCTTCGTCTGTTGGCCAGTGATCCGGATGTGAACGACACACTGCGGTACAAACTGCTTCCGTCCGATGGTGGACATTCAGATCACTTCCGTCTCAGCTCGACTGACGGTGTGCTTCGTTGGGTCCCGATTCGCATTCCCGATGGTAAAGTGGCTATGCCTCCTCGTGGTTCCGCCATAGCACAATCATCTGTCAAGGATCCGGCGGATTTCCGGATCGGAACAGATGGCACACCTGAATCGCTATTTGGCATTCTGCAGCTTCAGGTGGGTGTTTTTGTTGTTCTTTGTTTTCTGTTTGATCTGTTGCCGATTTTTGTGGAGTTTTACTGCTGAACCTGCGATACCTTTCAGTGATGTGCACATTGTTTTCAGAACTCCATCCACTGGCCTTCGGTTGAGGTCACTGTATGTCTGTCGCGAGCAACGTTGGTTTTAAGCGTTTGAGCACCAGGCGCGTATCTGATAACGGAGTAGTAACAAACCGTTTCGAGCCCAGGTAATCTTAATTGCTCTTCTTTGCACAGCCAGTACGTGCCTTCATATTTATTGTAGCTCCTAGCTTTTTGCAATATAAAAAGCTGAATAATTCACCACCACCCAGTTTGAAACGTCCTGTGCAATGTTTATTCCCTACACCGTTTTCATCATTTTCACTTGGTTTTATCTCTGGTCTAATCTTTGTTTAAAACGTCAAAGCCAGCTTTGGTTGCCACTTTGTTGTGCACACTCTGTCCATTGTTGAGTTGGGCACTAAGTGCACAAACGACACAGTTCAGGGCAAGTTAGTTGAATCACAGCATATGTATACCGGATATTGAGGATTCGAACCTGCTTACTGTTAAGATTGAACTGCAACTTTCCACATGCTAGTGAACTGCATATGTAACTGATAGAGAATTCAGTAATAATTGTAGCTACAGAAAACATTCACTTGGAAAACAACGTGGTAGTGCACGCAAATTGCACTTCTTTTTTCCTTTTATTATCGTGATCTCCAACATGATCTTTCTGTTCCTCTTTCTTATTCGTCCTTGTCTCATGATGATTTACCGATGATTTTCCCGCAGGAGCTAAAGGACTAATAACCGACTTTGCTCTCGGTTGTTTCCTCGTTTTGAAAATGACTCTTCCACTTTATCACTTTCCCGGTCCAAGAATGTTATTCTCAACATGTCCGATCAAGTTTTCGTTATTCGTCGCGTGTCATGCTCTTTTTTCTTGTTTTTCCATCCTCGCGGTTAGGCGGAAGTGTCTGATGGCGTTCACACAGCTTCATGTGACATTCGGATCGAGCTGGATGCTGGTAATTGGAATATACCTCGTTTTCCTCATCCAAAACACGAGATTTGGAACGTATCCGAAGCGGCAACGCATTTGGGACAGATAAGATTTGCCATAGATACGGACAGGGGCAAATTTGGCAAACTCACTTACGTACTTTTCGGGGGACATGGACGTGAACAGTTTCGGCTGGATTCGTCCAGTGGTATGTTCAGTGCTTGTGATCAACGAAACTGTTAACCTACGTTCAGATGTTGCTTGAACGCCTGTGTGCTTTGCTCGTGTGTGATTCGATTGTCTTAGTGATAACGGTCTGCAAATGCAAACAAGAAAACGCTACTCGTTGCAAAGTGTTCGTCAGGCTGCTCGATTCTAGTGACGCACACTATATAACCAGTTCATCCTTGTCTCAGTCACCCTGCCACCACGACCAAGCCCGATTGACCTCTGTGCACGTGGAATAATTTCATATATTGATGTATGTGCTAGTACCTCTCATGTACTATATCAATCTCAATCATTCTCAGCTTTCAGCAGTATCTGTGGATACAGTGACCCGGGTTGCCATTGATCCTGGCAGTGATCAACGAAATTACAAGGCGTTAAATGAGTATGGATGTATAGCGAGGGAAAAGAAAAGAGAAACTAAGCGAACAAGAGTTATTGAATTTCACATATTTGTTCACCTCATGCCTATCTGTATTTCAGCAGCCGCCTCCATATGAGACCCGTGGGTAGCTTGGATGCGATAGAGATACGCCTAATACTTCCGGTTGTCCCATGACGTCTTTGTTGAAAATAGGAATGACTGTTAATAAGCACCATTCAAGAGATACCTCTTCGGTCTCCCATGTGGAATAGGGAATTGTGGTCAGCTCAAACAAGTGTTTCACCGCCACCTTTGAAAAGTGTTGGCGAAAGATGGTTTGGACCTGGCGGTTTATTACGCTTCAACATTTCACACTCCAAAGCTGTTTTGGTTTCCGACAGAGAATCGTATGAAATGTCATAGCTAACCACATCGTTATCCACAACTAAATGAGTTGGCTCAGGCCATTCGAACCGTTCTTCAAAACACAGCCTACTTATCATGTCGCCTCGACAGCTGTAAATTCGTGAGCCAGATTTTCCACGTATAGTCCCACTAACATCTTGCAGATGACCAGTGCGATCACGAATCATGGAAAACAACACCCGGCCGTTCCTCCATAAAAGTATCTTATCCATCTCTCTGGCTTGCTTGCAGAAGTAAGCTTTACGCGGACTTTTCATGAGTTTACGCTGCGGCTCATGGTGGTCTTCGTCATTTTCAGATTCGAAGAGGATAAGTCGACGTTTGTTCCTCTGTTTTACTGTATCAGTAGAAATCCACTTTTGTAATATCTGCGGTGCATTCTTCAAACAGATCTCCTAGGAATAGGTTCACATATTAGTTGGAATTTCTGCCCATTGGTAGTTTGGATCACTGCAATGTGGTGATTCGGGCAGTTCAGCTGTCAGTCTTGTTTGGTGTGCGTTTTTTGTCTCTGTAGCTCAGTTTACAACTGAGCACCTTGTAGTTCCGAGCAAACGATCTTAGAGCAAACAAGGAAACAGAGAGAGTACGGAAAACGGCATAACCTGAGTCAACGTCGTTACTCCAAAATGAACGACAATCTTTAATAGAGTGGCACCATCGATGACGGCAATATGATCAATTTGCGTCCATAGTTAAGTTACACAGCGTGACCTTCACGTAGCGCATTACCGTCGTTTGTGTTGAAATGCGCCGTTCGGTATGTAGAGTCCCTGAGGTGCGTGTAATTGTGCTTACAGGCGGCAATTGTCTGTACGTCACACCCGGACATCAAACTTACAACATAGCGGCTTCTGCTCTGGACTGACGCGACCACGCTATGTGTGATGTTTCACCGCTCAGTTTGTCTCAGAAGATCAAGGGTGCATCGTAGAAAGCGTTTTTGACAGCATCTGAGATATTGTCTATTGGAGCATGTGCAGATATGCCAAAAAACAGTGTCTGATTTGTGCCGACCAACCTTGACTGATATGCTAAGTCCGATGGTACGTAAGCGATCATTTACTGATCGAGCAAGTTGTGCTCTACCTCAATGCAACTTTTACTTCAGGTTGACTGTGAGATTCAAGTTCATCTTCACCATGGACACTGAGAAAGATTCGTTGATCCATAGGCATTATACGGAAATGAATTGAAGTGAATGACAACACCGAGGATCTTAAAGGCTCATTTCAGAAACACAGCTCACATCTGGTTTCAAACTCAAAAGAATGTTCGCTAGAGCAACTTGCTGACCAACTTGTCGAAGAGTGCGGACGTTAAAAAGGTCAGCGTTTATCGTTTATCTTTTCTTGACGAGAAGGTGATTAGTAGCAAAGGAGAACAAAGGTGAAAATGTGTAGACTGACTTGTCAGAGGAATAATACTTCTTGATACTTCCTGACCATTTATGCTGCGGAAAGGAGTTGGCATGAAAGACCCCATTCCTAGTCTCTGACTCAAAAGTCTAACTCGCGAGATATCGGGAGGTAGGATTTTCCTGAGTGACTTTATCTGAAGCTATTGACTCGAGAATCTGACTCACTTGACAATGTGAGCCTTACTATTCGGAGGCGCATTTCCTAACGAGACAGCCAGGACGCATCACGCCACATCGATCGGCCGGCCCAGCTCGCATGGTCCAACTACTGGGAGTGATTTGTTCATAGTGTATCCACAACCTACTCCCCCCGCGTATTTGAACCTTCATATCTGTGTGCATACGTACGCGACTCGATTGTGAATTCGTACACTCTTCCCAACACGGCTGCTCATTATTCTACCGCTGGGTAACCGCACTTTATGTGCGTAGATGTTGGATTGCGTTGTCATAGTTACTCGTCATTTGTTCATCACCGTTGTCTCTGCGATGGATAAAAGCGTCGCTAGTTTGTTTTGTATAGCTTGTGTTTTACCCAGTTATCTGATGAGAGTGTACGATTCGAATGTGTGAGGAAGGCTTTCATCTTCTATCCATTTCACTGTAGATCTGATTAGCCTTATGTCTTATATCTAACTTCTTCATCTGGAAGGTGTCTTGACGTGCTGTTTTATGTAAGTGAGTTGAACGTTTCTCACAGTCGTCGCATTCCCATAAGGTGTTCGGTTAATATCTTTCGGAAAGAAGCACTAGATTCGAGTTTCGCTCTTGATAGAACTCGTCAGTAGTGAATATCATCCTTGTGACCGCCGGGTCCACCTCTCTGGCCACGCTTTCATGAGTCAACCGTGTTGATCACTGCGCCATCGGCCTTACAGTAAGCACAATTGAATTATCATATCATCATCATCATAGACAGTAATACATCAGTGGTTCACCTTGATGCTTAACTACCAAACAACTACGAAGAAGAAAAAAGCCAACCCTGTACAGGAAGAGAGAGAGAGAGAGAAAAGAAGGGGATGGGAAAGGACCTAACTACTAGAAATGGTAACATCTATATTCAAACATACTACATCAAGGTATTTAGACCATGCAAACAAACAACCGAGCTGTCGATGAGGCAGCGAATTCCCTATTCGCGGTCTCGAATGAAGAACAGGCAACTTCGGGAGCCAGCAACGTGCTGGCCGGCTAGTTTTTTTGATCCTTTATGGAGAAGGAACATGGACTGCGGCAAAAGCGAACACGACCACCAAACTATTGGTGGTACCAGCAGTGGTCGGGGTTGACACTCCCTGTAGGCATCGTCGCCTTCTATAACCCGACTGGGAGGCTCTGTTAAATTTACGTGTGGTCGAATGCGGGCTCGAGCTTCGAGTGCTAAGCGCCTGGATTTGGCGTATGAGCTCGTTCACACGGTCGGCCAGGAGTGCTAGTTACTCCGGCGCTGGCGCGGATACTTGAGAAACCCGTTTCCACATTCACTACTTGCCAGTACCTTTATCTGTTTGAATCCATGATGCCTTAGTCATCACATAGCTGCTCTTCCCTCAATGATCATTTCTGTTTGGTTCCATGATTACATTAAATCTGAACGAGTTATGAGACTCTCTGAACGTGAACTCACTCTATTCCAATACAACTTGATCTATCCCAGTAGTTGGATCTCATTCGCAATCTGTTCGATTATGAGCTATCGCTGACCATTTAGGTATAGTCGTCCTTATCAGCGTGTAACTGGCAGTTCGTGTACTAGGCGTTTCGCTGACTATTCTTTGCACATCCTCCATCTAGGCGATCTTTACGCTCTCGAACCGCTGGATCGTGAGTCTGTCGACCATTATCAATTGATCATCCGAGTTTCTGATGGCGGTGGCCTGTTCGACTACATGCTGCTCGAATTGTACATACAAGACGTAAACGATAATCGACCGCAATTTGTTCAAACAGTTTATGAGGTAAGGTGTTTTTGCAATTATGTTTATTTTATTTGTCCGTATTGTTCACTTGTTTATCGTTTTGATGTTTCATTTTTCAATGGCACTTGTACATTTTATGGTGGTTAGCCTTTTTCCTCTTGCCTTCCTTATGCGTACATTCTTGAACAACATAAAATGAACGCGGTTTTTTGTGACGCTCATCCAACATCGATTCGGCATTGTATGTGAGGTGCATTGCCCTCGTTCAACATACGACGTGCTAACGACGACTCATTCTGAGTAGATGTAAGGATTCGTCCTTGTTGTTTGCTGTTGCTGTGGTCGCCCCGGTAATCATTATTGAAAATGACCTGTGGTATATGTCATTCATTCATCCAACCACTATTTGTTGCTTGATTCTATGGATGACCTTCGTTCGTGGTGATTGACCCAACACAATTCCACCAACCTGGAGCCTGCTGATTAACATAAACCAATGGAATTAGCGCTCGATTGGAATGTGGGGAGTGGATTGATGAGTCACAGTTTCGCCACAATGGAATTGAAAGGATGTGGAACAAGTTCAATTGCTCTCAGGGTTTCCTCACTAGACAAAACAGTATTTCAAGTTGATGCCTCCTAGGCTAACTAGTTCTTTGAACAGAGAAGTCAGAAACAGTTTTTTTCACAATGTTTTTCTCGAGCACGTTTCGCTGCATCTCATCAGGAACATACTGCAGTCTGTTGGTTTATATAACAAAGTTCGATGGGCATTGTGAAGCTAATCATCATCATCATCATCATAGACAGCAATACATCAGTGGTTCACACTTATGCTTAACTGTCACACAACCATGAAGAAGAAGCAAACCCTATTTAAGAGGATAAAAACAAAAGGGAGAGGGTAGGGGACCTAACCACTAAAAATAGCTACGTCTGCATTCAAACATACAACATCAAGCCGCCTACACCTTGCAAACAAACAACCAAGATGCAAGTGAAAGTAAGGCGTCATCAGCAAGACAGCTTCCT
>JTDE01001812.1:88550-107730 GCA_014338405.1 Paragonimus skrjabini miyazakii | reverse complement strand
CGCCCAGCGTTCCAACCTTCTGGACTTATAAATTAGTGTGCCATCTGTCTCGCTGATAGCTTGTGAAGCTAAACAACAAAATCAACAATCACACAAACAGGCTGGAAGGACACTTCATTGTCAACTGTATGGCTTGCTCAAACTTCACAGCGTTGATTTATCACTGAGGCCAATATTATACATGGCCAGTTCACCACAACACAAGTTGGCACAGTGGCTAGCCCAACTTCTTCAGCCTGTAAGACAATCGATGGTTCACAAAACCGTAAGAGATAGTTTTGAGCTAATCGATTTACTTGATGGTTTCGACTGCAACAACAAACATATGACCAGTTTTGACATCCCACCTTCGTTTACGAATGTCCCTCTGTTGTAGACGGTCAAAATAATTTGTCAGTATATTGACTCACATCAATTGAACATAGAATTGCCTAAGTCTGAGCTAGAACGCCTTCTACTATGTACAGCGAACGTAAAGTTCTACTTCCAAGGAACTGGCTATACACAAATCGATGGTGTTGCTATGGGCACTCCACTCGGTCCGCTACTAGCCGATATTTTCGTTGTCCACCTGGAGAAGAATGCAGACGTTGTTATCAGTCAGGCTCATTTCTATCAGCGTTATGTTGATGATGTGTTGATAGGTACCGATACCAAGGAGTTCGGAACGAATATGCTGGATTCAATGAATACGCTGAATCCCAAAATAAGCTTCACCAATGAACATGAACAAGATGAAACTCTGGTGTTTTTTGTTGCTTATTGCGATCCGTCTACGGGAAACACACTTGGACTGGACAGTACCTGAACTTTCGCAATTTTGTGCCGATCCGGTACAAGCAGGGTCTGATGAGGACCTTGTTTTATCGCGCAAGAAGAATTTGCTCAAGAGAAACATTGGCCAAAGAGATGTCATTGTTGAGAACCACGCTAAAAGAAAATGGCTATCCATCGGCATTTGTTCAGAAATTCAACAAACAAAAGCCGACCGCCGCGATGTGTTCAACAGTTCCCAAACTAAATGCCTATCTCCGTTTGCCATACAAAGATGATGACATTGCCACTCTGTTGAAAACCCGTCTCACGGCGGCTATGGGACGCACGTTCTATGCAGCCCAACTGGTCATGCTGTTCACCACCACCCGAATAACAACCCCACCTTTGAAAACACCGCTACCGCACAACGTGAAATCTTACATCATCTACGAATTCTCGTGTGAGTGCCGGGCCACTTACATAGGCAGAACTGAGCGGCAGTTACGTCATCGGGTCAACGAACACATCTCAGTTTGGGTTCACAAAACGATCGTGGATACCGGGTTCATGTCGGGATGTGACAAGTCACAAGGAACCAGCATCATCGATCACCCGACACCTGTTGGCTTGTCAACCTCAACCGAATCTGGAGAAGACGTTTCGGATACGTTACGCAACAAAAAATTGAAGGCTTCTCCGGTTCGCAGAAGCGGTAGCAATTAACAAATGGAAGCCACCGCTCTGCATACAGAAAGATTTGTTCGTCAGTACGTGATTGCCCTGGTAACTGATGTGTATGTGTGAGTGTGTGTGTGTTTGTATGGTTGTCGATTTCGTCGTTTAATTTCACAATGCTCTTTGACCTTTGCTATATAAAGCAACAGACTGCAGTATGTACCTGATGAGATGCAGCGAAATGTGCTCGAGAGAAACATTGTGGAAAAAACTGTTTGTGACTTCTCTGTTCAAATTTGTGACGGGAAAAGTTTGCTATGCCTAACTATTTCTTGCTTTTGGAAGCATTCAAGTCGTCCTACGCTATCTGCTGCTTACCCCGACCTAGGGGTATGTCGCGGAGCCCCTCAACAGCCTGCAAGGTTGAATCGTTAAAGTGATCTGCCCAAGATAAATCGACCTAGTGTTAGCAAATGTAGACGAGTGCATTGTTTTTTTTTCGGGGCAAACTACTTGGTTGTTTTTCGGTGTGTTTTTTTCAGCTATGTGTAATGTATGAAGTAGGTTGTCCAGTCAATTGAGGCCAAGGATAAATTACATAAATTAACAAAATTGATGTCAGAGACTGAACAGAATTCAGCGAACTTCATTCAAGTGGTCGATACTAAAATACGAGTTCCAGTAACTCTGTTTCTCTCTGGCTGACCGATTTTAACTGTTTTTGTGCAAGCTTGTATGTGCCCAGAACAAAACTGGGGTATTCTTTGCGCATTAGCACTGGTTGATGGCTGTTTGGGCAGAAATTTTGGGTGACCTCATTTCGTTCAAGCTCTTCAGCCACAAGCAACAACCGATCAACGAGACAGGCAGTTCATAATAAGCCCATTACATCCTGTTACATGACGTAACTTGAGCTTGTCGTATGTCTGACTGTCGCACTATGATTTGCTCACTTCGTTATCCATTTGGCGATATGCTTTAGTTGAATGGTATGCATGAGACGACTGTTATTCCCTCCCATCTTTCTTAAATGCGTGTTTCTACCATTTTATTAAAATTGTAACACTAACGATTGACCTTCGCGGGTGTTGAGTGATATTTATTGATAACGTGGTTTCAGCTTTAACAGCTAATTATGGATTGAAGCTGGCCTGTTTCGTAAAGAAACACTAAACTCGTGTTTCCCGCTCGTTCGTGGTCATTTTTAATACGCATCATCGACTTTATCCTTGTCTGAATTCTTGTCCATGTGAGACGAGCTTGCTTATCACGTATCATCAATATCACACTAGACCGAATGGTCGAATTTGTACATTCCCGATCCCTTGATATTAGTTGACTGCCTGCAGCTACTTTTTACCACATTCTAGTCAGTGTATAAAAAAAAATTACGCTTATACTATTAAAATTGGATTTTTGGCTTACGTCTCACTAATTGAATGTTCGAACTCACAATATTTTTGTAGTCGCAATTGCTGTGTTTATCTATGTTTTGTAATTGAGTCGGTTAGATCCCATCGAAGGTTACTAGTCGATTGGAATACTTTTCATTTCTGACCAGTCGGTTCTAATGAGTACTTCCCTTCGTTGCTATTTTTCCTGACTATGATACTTAAACCATATTTGGCTAGCTAGTCTCTATTGTCTTTTTTTCTCCATCGGTTTCCAGACTGATGACGTTACTACATTAATAGTGCTAGATTTCTATCCAATCAGACATTGTAATGCATTCTGTACGTTCTTCTGGAGGAGTTTCACTTGAGTAATGGAGGTTAAGAACTGCACGCTCATTTTACTGGCTGTTTATTTTCCACTCTATATTCAGACTTATCCGCTTGTACGCTTCGTACATGTATTCTGTAAAATTCTTGTTGTGTTCAGATTTAGTTTAGGGAGTAACTACTTCTCTTTTGCACAGTTTTCACTGTTCTTTTTTAATTGGGAACAAGTGTTTCTGTTCGACGAATTTTTCAGTTAATCCTGCCTGATGGCATAGCATGTTGCTGTTCGTACCACCTGGGGTGCCACCTACCGAGAACATGTACTATCAATTGTTCTTACTGTACCGACTGTCTAACTCCAAGTTGAATTACCCCAGCTTCTTGTTACTTACGAGTTTTATATTGTGATTTTGGACTTCTTGTGTTCGGTAGTATGTTTTGATTTGTCTTTCAAAAATGGAAGGAAAGATTAAGAAATTATTCTGAAATTTAAACTCTGGTCTGTGTTGTTTAGTGATTAACTTCCCGTATGCGTCATTTCTGCGGATAGTTTTTCTGTCTGTTTGAACATGGATTGGGTGTCGTACGGCAGCTGTGTTTTGATGCTTGCATTTCTTTTGTATGCTTTTCGGCTAGGTTTAATTACATGTGTGAATAATCTGCCGTAAGCCAGCCACTTCCTAGATACTCATCTTAAGGTATCAACACATCTTTGTTCACTGTGTCTTTCTCCATCGCATCTCATATTTCTTGTGTTCTGTAGTTCCTTATGTTTCCTGATGAGTACAATCCGCAGGTGGCGCACTTTCCATTCCGCACTGATCTGTATTTGCAAGCAACTGACGCAGACAAAGGACCGAACGCACAATTGATCTATCGGCGATTTCAACAGCCTGAAAGCTTCTCGCAAACAGAGTTTGAACAATTGACGCATGTGCTTGATGTTGATCCGAGATCAGGAGAGTTGTTAATCCTTGCGGCTCTGTTGAATAGTAGCATCATCGCTACTAGAGAGCTGCAGATTTTTATTGAAGCATGTGACTCCCCAATCGGTGGTTTGTCTAATATGCTGTGTTCCAGCCCTGCACGAGTTGTCATTCATCTTGCCGCGCGAGCCCTCGAGTTCAGGCCCAGAATTGTCTGTACATCCGCACCTGTTTTAGAGGTAGGTTATCAGAAATCTTTGCTTTTAATTTGACTTTGTTCCTTACGTACGAATCTAATTATACGAACGTTCCTGTATACAACAATTGAAAGTTCATTTTGCATATCAACTACGGTCTTGCTGTAAGCCGACTAGTGGCCGAGACAAATTTTTTTAAATTTCCGTGAAGTGTTCATGTTTAAGAAGCTTGAGTTCAGTCTCTGACTTTGTGGGCTACGTTCGTCAACCTGGGCAAACCAAGCAGTTTTTAGTCTGCGGATTTTGTCAATGTAAATTGTACAGTACTTCCACTTGACTGTGGTTTGCCTACATGGATGAAGCTTTCTGCCGGTTTCTGTCAACAAGAACTATTAGATTTGAATGTTGCTCTTACTAGATCTCACCAGTGTTACGTATCCTTGTCTCAACCGAGATTCCCTTCCCATGGACTACACTGCTGGTCACTCCGCCGTTAGCCTTGCATAATGCAAGGCTCAATTATCCTGTCTAAACACTGAGAGATATTTGCTTGTGAATAACTCTTACACTACCGGACCACCTCGAGAGAATTCACAGTGACTCCCTTGTTTAGTCCAACATCGAAACTAATGGTTCTGATGTTTCTTTCCCAAAGCGACCGACTGAACATTCGCTAATCTACTGTCACCTTATTGGTGATTAGTGATTAATCACCACTAGCTCTATTATTTGTTGTACCGTATATTTAGCCGTCCAGGGCCCTTCCATTTCCGGTCACTGTTATTTTGATAAAGATTCTAATATCCAACACTATTTTCTGTTCTTCCGCAACACTTTGTCGCAGTAAATGTTGCTATATACGCAGCTCGATTTAGATCAGGGTGTTGCTTTTGTTGCTCACGGTTAATCGAATTTGTTACCTGATCTTAACACATCACTTATTGCTGTTTCGTCACCTAGTTACTCCACTTACTTGCGAGTCGTTTCTCTGTACTATCTGTGTAGGATTATTTTCGATCTCGGATACAGATGTGTTTATGACAGCCCATGTGCTATCGTAGAACTCCCAATAGCTGAGCGATTGCTACACCGACTAGCTACCTACCGTTAGACAGCCTAAATAGTCCCCGTATGTCTTAACGTATCGCACGACGGAAAGCACCTGTGCAGTTCAATTGAAAACCCATATTTCTTTAGTTTAGTATGTGGTGTACGATAATCAGATTTAAAACCCTTGTTCCATCCTGTCTGTCTATATTGTCTTGGCAAATGACCATCTTTGGCGTTCACCATTCTTTTGTTCTACTTAAACACTAGGAAATGATCCACATCCGTTTCATAACAGATTCCCATCTTTCACGATCGTATGCTGACGCCGGTCGATTTGTTAACTAATCTGTTTGTGGTGTTTGTTCTTCTGAATTGACGCCCCTAACCTGGTTAAAAATGTGAATTCGGCAAGTCAACTAATATATCAATTTTGATTCAATCGGCAGCTGTTGTTCAGCTTGTAGTTTATGCAGGTTTTTTATACAGCGATAAACGTGAACAATGGTCAGTGCAATAATCTTAACTGTGAGTGTTATGAATCTTGACGGCAACGGATTCAAACGTTGTACATCATAAACTATTATCATTTTCCTGTGCTCTTTAAACTCTGGTGAAATCATCGGCCACATACAATAACATTAAATCGAATTTAATCATGCATTGTTATGCTTCGTCAGGAGTTTAAGGTTACCAGTGATGATTGCGTTACCTGTATGCGGGAAAGTTTATGTTTTCACAGTAACGGTATTCGAGCCAAGTATGCTTGAATATGGTGCCTTCCATCATGTGCCCCAAATCGCTCACAACAGGATCCGTGTGGCTCACGGATTATGTAGTTGGTGTTGTTCCGAGGAGTGGAGCTAGTGGAATTCGTTGACGTAGGTGTTGCCATTGTTTGGTTAAGTTGTACGTGAACCGTGAACAGAAGTAACGGAGCGAAACGTTGTCTTATTGATGACGTTTTTCCATTACTATAACTTGGTGGTTCGCGTGTAAGGTTGGTTGACAAATTGATTTCACGTACAGACGCACACGTTTTTTTAGTAACTGTGTTCGTTTTATTCTTATGCCAATAATTCGTTTTGATTATTGGCCAGGTTTAGCCGATGATATCATTATCGGCGTCCTAATTTTCAGCTTTACGCTGTACTCGTGATTACTGTGTCTTCAGATGCCGTTGTAACTGACTGCAGTCAGTGCTGAATAACGCTTCTGTTTACCCAGCTTGGCGATTGTTTTCCAAAAGGGATTGCTTGGACGGTCTCACGCGAGAAGTATTTTTGAGTGTGTCTATTATGTTAGACTGATAGACTGGATTTCATTTTGGCTTCTTCTGAAGCAACGTGTTTTTCACATCGAAACTTTGACTTCGTACCAACTTGGTTTTAATGCATTGTTTCTTCTAATATTGATATTCAGCCAATATCTTGGTACAATGAGGTTGGTTTGATTCTTTATGAACAATGCATATTTTCGTTTATTAGGCGTAGAAATTTCGGAGAAATCCCATGTGGTTTGTTGAGTTGCAAGCTGACCAAACTTCCGAATTTTTTCAATACATCAATTGAATACATTGTCGGTGATTCTTTCCTGTTTTCGCACTGTAATGATACTTGTGATTCATGGCTGTTTTATCAAACCATATTGCACCCACTCTCTTCTGCGGTACTCATCAAATGCGCATGTTGGTTTTGTTGCTTGCTACTTGACTTGACATGGGGTGTGTCGTAATATGACTCACAGATTCGTACAAACACCTTTTGTCGGCAACCTCGATGTTTGTTTCACTTCATTATTTCCCCGCCAGTACGCCTGGCAATCAAACGTCTGTCTTTTTGTATCTACTAAGGCGGTGGCAGCGTTTGTAGCCGCAGTTTCGCTTACGTCTGTCCGATTATGTTTGTGCACGTGCAGAAACGCACACTCACACTCATAGTGCCCTCCGTATCAGGATCTTTGGCGAGCTTTCAACGTTGATGTTACCGGTAGCGGTAGTGGTATTTCATCACACGCTACCAGTCACTTACGTCTAGTTTTACCCACGGATCATCTATCAAATCATCCACGCACTCCATTTAATCACGGTGTTACATCGACGTGTGCGTGCTCGCGGGTGTTGTGAAATGCACACTTACCTTTACCAGCCCTCTAGCCTTGTGTTAGCGCTAGGGCTACGACCATCTGCTTCTTCGTCTTAATCCATGTTGTGGGTGTGAATTTGTGACCAGTTGTTCTCTCTCTCTCTTGCTGCTGTTATTGTTGTTTTCCTGTGTATCACTATTCCTCGATGTTCCTGTCATGCTCGCACATCATCTTCACCACGTGTCATCAGATCCGATTGACTGACTTGTAGTTTACGTCTCGGGTTTACCTATGAACAAAGCATACATCTCCGTACGGATTCATTTGTTCGTTAGGTGTGTGTCTGCCAGAGGCAACTTTTCACATATGGCTGATTTTTTTCACAGTTAGTGAACTTCCTAGTATTGGTATTGCTGATGCACAAAGACTGTATGAAACATATGGGGGTTTCAAGTTGCCTGTGTAAGCTATCACCCCAGTTCAGTAGAGTGTTGCTTGTGGCAAACCCCAGTGTTTCTCGTTTCTGCAAAGTTTGTAACACATTGCATCATTTTATGTTTTCTAGTTTTCAGTCTACCAGTAGCTGAAATCATTTTTATTAAATTTTGGTTTGAGA
Source organism: Paragonimus skrjabini miyazakii (assembly GCA_014338405.1). Classification (NCBI taxonomy): domain Eukaryota; kingdom Metazoa; phylum Platyhelminthes; class Trematoda; order Plagiorchiida; family Troglotrematidae; genus Paragonimus; species Paragonimus skrjabini miyazakii. The sequence continues at coordinate 99,707 of JTDE01001812.1, read as the reverse complement.
TGATTTTGGTATTCTTTTCTTGATTTTATCGGCTAACTCTCGAACGTGCCATATGTGCCATGATTTTGAAAGTTTTTAGGTGACATTCTTCTCATGTTGATTGTCTTTATAGTTGACTCATTCATCTACATTCACGTGCATAAATGTTTTTACTTTGTCTTAATTGTACGTAGCGTCTATCTAACACAACTTAATTCGCTGATGTTTTAAACTTACCGATTTAAAATTAAGTCTCTACACGATATACGTTGGGTTGCTGTTCACGCTCTGTGCACCAGATTTCGAAATATCGATGTTTGATAGGTGCATTTATCGTTCAAGTGTTAGATCTTTTGCCGAGCTTAATGTTTAGAATGCAGTCATTTATTTGCCAAACGAAGTTCCATACTCGATTCATTGACTGCTGAATATCTCGACGTGCACGCTTAAATCTCTACGCATTCATGACACCTCGCTTACAATCCGAACTTACTAAGCTCGACACTGAACTAGTTGCAATATATGTCACCGTTATCAACAATCACACTTGTTTTTGTTGCTTGCTTACGGAATTTGTCAGAAAAGTATGCTCCCGTCTGTTTTCATCTATACACCGTTTGAGTTGAGAGCAAACCACGTAAGGTTGGGAGGGGGATATTTTCCACTGAAACATGTTGATTGCCGTCTCTGGACCATAAGCGATAGCCGTGTATACACTTGAATTAGTATTGAATAATTGCTTAATGAAGTGAGGATAATGAACAGTAACACGGTTAGACCGGTAGGATGTAATACCCTAACTGATTGCCACAGGACCCCCAAGTTTTAAATCTTTAGTTGGTTGAGTAACAAATCGTCAGCGTAAGAAACATATCTCAGCAGTAAGAATTGAATTATTGGCTAGGTAGCAAGTAATGTAAATGTCATTACTATTATTGTTGCCACTATTATCCTTAATGTACACTAATCTGAAGCTGTAGCATTGATTGTGAGCCATTCACAAGCTTAGTTAGTAAGAAGGAGTGAATAGACGAAAACAGTGATGATAACTAAAGGAAAGACTGTTAGTTTTGCGCTACACACGATTTTTATTGTTGCTATCTTTTGAGGAATGTTTGTAACAACAGCTACAGACTTCCACGATTGCATGCGTAAAGGCATTTTCGAAATTGCCTATGGTTTTCAGCCATATCCTCCAGTCTATGGCAAATGACATCCTGCATATTTTGGATCTCAGTTGATAAGCCAGTCAGAGTCAACGAATGTCAGACTTGATATCAATTTCCCCCTAAGCCAAGTCAAGGATTTTCCGCTCTACTGTTCATTCCCACCACATGCAGATAGTGCAAATAAGGTATGTTGTGAGTAGCATGTATATGGACGTGAAACGGCAGTGCATAGACTGTTTTCTGATCCCACTGCACGTCTCACTTCATCATTGCTCTTAGTTAATTTGTATCGAACATGAATGAAGATAGGAAAAAAGGAGGTTTATGTCAAAGAACGATCAGAGGTGACATGTAAATTCGTGTGCACTTACTCATCACAGTTCTTTTTTGGTCTAGTCGACGAGAGTGGTCAAAGTGTTTCAGCAACAGATATCTTACGAACTCTTGTTTGCTTGTTTTTTTAAACTTTCATCCATCATTTATTTTTTTAATCGACTATTTCATTTTCCTCCTCATTCACTATTTAATTCATTCTACTAACTTCACTTGGTGGTCAGGCTCGTGCACTGCATCGATCCAGTAATTATGCTGACTAACACTTCAGTCTTTTCTGATGCTAACATGCCAGACGAACAAAAGGAGAACACTTATATTTTTGGAAATCTATGTCGCACTACTGTCAGTGTAAGAATGCCTAGATGATGAGGCACGAGCCTATGAGCATACGGTAGAACAATTTTTTCAGTTGCAATACTGGTTTATTCTGAATAAGATAGAAGGGGTACCCTCAAACAAAGTAATACTCCTGGTGCTCAATACTAGTTGGTGACCATTACGGTATTATACAATACAGTCGAAGAACGCTCGGTGTAATTCAAAGGTCTAAGGTTACTTGGAATATGTCGACTGCACGCAACGTGAATGCGAGTGTCCCGTCTTCCATGGTCGTTCAATCAATGTATCCGGTCGAAAAACTAATCACAACATACATGGTTAGTAAACGCACGAAGTGTGGTCAGCAATGTACGAAACATGATCACCGGTGTACAATACATAAAATAAATAGCAAAAAGATGTAGTTTCTATTGTTTCTAATTTACTGGGTGGTCCTGCTTTACGTCGATTCACCATGCCCAGTGGAAGTGAGGTACGTGAACAGCAGATAGGACTCCGATCCGATCGACGGTACTTTTCTCAAACTTGCCCTGCGAAAAGATTTGGAGCATCGATACTCTTATGGACAGTCGACAATAGTAGTCATTTTTGACCGCAAAGTTGCCCTCCGTTCCGTTACTCAAAAGGTTATCTGGAGCTGTCACCTTCCTAAAGGAGTTCCATCGAAATATGTACGTCAATTTCGTTGTATAGTTCTTGCAAACAAAGTGGAGGTTTACGGACAACTTTCTCGCATGTTCCTCTCTCGTAGCGATGTTCACTTAGGTTCTCTAGTCGTTTTTTTTCAGCTTTGTCATGGTCAACATTCTGGAGGGTTCGTTTATAGAATACAATGAACTTGGAGTCGAGTTTCTCCCTGACTCTAAGTTGACCGATGTGGTATATGCAGATAACGTAATCCTGCCTGGCCTCTTTTCCAAGGCATGTAGATTATCCTGTACAAGGCGAATAACCGGGCTGGTTTGTATCCAATGCGTTGCGTACCTTCAACGTGTAGCGTTAGTTGAGGCCTGGGACTCCCCCATTCCTCCATTCTTTGCTGCAAACAATCCGCTTGAGACTGCTGATAGATTTACGTAGTTGGTTTGCATAACCTCTTCATCTCGTATCATTGATAATGAGATATCGGCTTGTTATCTTTGTCAACCTGTACCATCTGTGACTTCGAATCGACGTCCAATTTTCATCGGAAGGAAAGATATCTAATGGTTGTGTGCGTTTTGTTTCGCTGTATGATTCAGAAACACAGTGTGTTCCGAACAAAGATATCAACACATGTGTTATGTGCTTAAACCTCGCTGTCTCTGCCAGTTAGTCTATATCAACTGGGACAATGGCGTGAGCAACTCAGCCTTTCATCAACGGGTATTTCGGAACATTCTGGATAACCGTTCATTTGTCCAACTAGTCAGGCCATACAGTCTACGATTAGGTCACGCGCTGCGCACATCAGCTGAACATTTTCTGCACCACTGAGACCACCAACCGCTGGGTAGGGGATTTGTCAAGTAACGACGTGGTCACGATATAAGTAGACACAGACCATTCTGTTGAATAGACCGGGTAGATGTTGCCCTGCTGGGTTTTGTGCCCTGTGGTCATTCAACTCGTTGGTTATATACGGTATTCGAGATCCCAACACCCCGCAGTCAATGGTGGGCTGGTATCCTCTTCAGTTTTATGTTTGACCGTGCTTTTTCCATTTTTATCTTTTTTGATTAGTGCTTTTTTCTAGAGCATTTGACATCACCATAGTGGTGTGCGACGACTCGAACCACAATACTTTCTGTTCCGGCGCATATTCGTTATAAATGAGTTGATTTCTGTTCGCGCATTCACTATCTTGTTCATGCGACGCTAAACTTGGCCAAAATTGAAATTTTTGTTTCAATTATGTTTTCTTCTCCACTGGACTGCAGTTTATTACCCTATGCATCCAGTAAGTTTAATGCCGGTGTATCGATTTGCCTCCTCTCTATGCTTCTGTATGTAGTTCTTCGATGTTATTTTTACAGATAATCTTTGAGTTTTCCATACCCTTGTCTGCAGTTCTGTGACACGAGTGGCCAACCACCACCTCCACTTGTACGTTCTTATAGTTTTCATTAGGTACTTAACTACGCTGACATTTTTACGATTGTCCGTACTCTTCATTTTTCTAACCTCACCGCACATGATTGGGCTTATCCACGCACATTCAGCAATCGCCCATGTGTGTGTGTATGTGTTGTGATTAAGTGGTAATTAACTTCTTTCTACTCCACAGGATGATCACTCCTTGGATCGCGATGTCGCATTTTGTCAGGTGCAACCATCTAATCTGACTGGAACATGGTCGCTCACCTACGTCTTGCTTGAATCTTCCATTTCTGTTCGCGCTTTCCGGATCGATCCCCAATCTGGACATGTGTACACCACCCGACCGATGGACTATGAGCACGGACGATCCTATCGGTTGGGCGTGGAATTTCATATAGCCAACGTAAAACCCGACGTGGCCACTGCTGCTGCCCGGACCGAACTGCAAATTAACTTGGTCGATGTGAACGACTGTGTGCCCGAATTGGATGCACCTGTGTAAGCTGAATCGAGCCTCGTGTGTGGTTTGTGTTGTTCTTTGTTTACTTGTCATCGTATCCGGCGTTCGCAACTAATCGTGTGTGTATGACCTTTGACCGTTTGCGACAATGCCGTAATCGTCTCGCCTCTAACCAAGCGCTTCAGTGATAACGGCCGACCTGGGTTTTTCACATTGCGTTGACCAGTACAAATCTCTGCTAATTTGTACATTACACAAGAATACCATTTTAATATAAAATGTCTGTGTTCTTTTGGCCGTTAGTATTTCCATGGCTGGAAGTATAACCTGTTGCTTCATTTTTTGTTCACTTCTGTTCCTCTCCAAACAGTAATCGGAAACACAAAAACGAATCAGATAGCCCAAAAAAGTGTTCTACTCCTCAGTGTTAATGGATCACTTTCAGATCGTCTGAAACGTGATTAATTGTACAAATATGCTACAACTTTTGGTTTAGTTTTTCCACTATATTAAATTACCCACCCGGCATCCAAGTATTCTTTGTTTTATATTTCTCTAATTTAAATTTTTATGTTCATACCGAGAATTCGGTCAACAAATGTGACGTAACATCCTCTGCTAACTTAAACTACAGGATATGTGCTTACTATTTTAGGCAACTTTAAAACGGACTTAGCATATATATCGGCCATTTTTTCTATCAAGTCCGTAAACTGACTTACATGAAATTTGATCTTCTTCCTCTCAAAGACCGCTCCGGATCCTCGACCTCCTGACCTGTTGGTTCATTAGGTTGGCTATTCCTGACCCCTATACATTTCATTACTATTTTCATCCATGAGTGTGCATTTCTAATTGCATGTTCGACTTCGACTAATTTGTAGTCAAGTTTGACGACCGTTGCGACCTACCGACCTCATCGGGTTCGGTTTACTAGAGACCCTACTCAGCAGGTGTGAAATGTTACCAAACGTGAAACTTATTTGGAGGTTGTTCCACATTCCTAGCTTGTTCTCAGTGCATCTTTGCTCATTCCTACGTTTAGTGACTGTGATATTCTCTCATCTCAATCTTGACTCGTCACTGATTTCTTCCCATGCTACCTATTCTGCTTGTGTTCTGAGTTGACCCAGTATAGTTTCCGTGTGCAGTGTTTTTCACTTGCTGCCGCGGCCGTTTGTATTATGCATTTCACCGGTGCAGTTGTGTCACATCAGTGCCTCTGGTGCTCTCACTCTCATCACGACTGCATAGGGTACGTCGAACCAGTTGGCGGCTGGTTTCTTCGAGTGGTTCTAGTTCGCCTAAGTGATGAAGGAGTGAATCATTGGTTTGGCTGACACGCTTCTTGGCCATTGATTCAATCACGCACAAGTGCGCGTATGCAGGCGTTGTAATTTAAGCCGCTCCGCCGTCCTCTTGTCGACCAGTTTGTTTGGCAATTCGTTTGCCACTTCCGTACGCGTTAATTGGTCACTTGGGGCCTCGGAGGACTCATCGTTACCCTCCTGTCGTGATATGTCAGAGCGGCTTAGTGCATGAGCAATCCATTAGTCCAGTAGTAAATTGAATTTTATGGTATGTGATCATGTGTTTGAGTGAGTCATCAGTGACCGTAACCTGAAAGTATTTTCCCTTCTACCCAACTGCGCATCACCAATGATTCTTCTTACATGTGTGCCAATTTATCCTACGCTTTGCGTGCAAAAGCTACTGTTTTTTCTGAGTTGTGCTTTAGCTCTTGGAGCGTTCTCTGGTAAAATGACATTCTTATACACCTATTTAAATACACATGCTCACTCAGCGTTCACATCGTCTTGTGTTGTTAGCCTGTCTTGATCAGGCGACTAACTATTGATGTGTGCCTCTCGGATAATTTATTCTTACGTGTGATTAGATAAGTGTCCATTCGAAGTCAATGGGGCGCTTGTTGCATTGTTACGTTGTGGTCCTTTTAGTCATGTTTTTTCCCCTCACCTTCACTACTCTTCGTTTGTTTTGGTGTTTTGGTTTATATGTATACGTATATATATATTCAAGTCATACCATATGATATGGTTTATCTGAGGTAAGCCGGGTGTTCAGATGCCACAAACATGTTTTGCTTGACAGTGTTTTCGATATCAATAGGGTGTTCATGTGCATGTGTTATGGCCAATACCTTAATTTTTGTTTTCATCCGTTGTGACTTTACTGCGCATAAATTACGTTACTTCACATGTCAGATGTTTCTTTAGAAGTAAATTACCGCAAGACCTAAGGAAGGTTTTTTTCAAACTGTCCTCTAACTGCATCATGAGGCTAATCAAGTACTAAATCTTGTTAGAGTTACCGAGATGATTGCGAAAATACAATGTGTGTGACTAAACAGTGTGTTTTGTGGCCTCATTCACTTTCCTATTTGAAAGGTTTTTATTTTTAATCTGAGTCACCTCTCTATGACCTATAGTCATGGCACAGGTTACTTAATTTTCTAATATCCGACTGTTACATTAGATGACGTTATATCATTTAAGACATATTCTTACGTTTACCCCACGAATCAGTTTCGGAGATAATCTCTGAGACTATTTTATCAGATAGGTAATCCGAAATCTGAACAACTATATTCCCGATCTGGTTGCATCTGTCTTGACAGTGCCATCAACTGATAACCATATGCAAGGATTTGATGCATACATTTATCACGCGCTACTCTCAGAATCCGAACATCGTTACATTTTGGAAGTCAGTCAGGTGGTATCCAATCTGTATTGTCCGTGCTGGCATATCACATTGTCTGTAAAATTACACCTCTTTTTTTGTTCACATACAAGATTCACTTTAAAAATTTTTTTTTTTAGCTCATTTTACTATGAACCTTACTGTTTTTGAAAAAAACGATCATCTCTTTTATACCATCCAACTCCTGGCCCAATATAACTCTCATGTAATCTCTCTGATTCTAACGATTTCCACTGTGTACGGGTTCCCTTGTATAACTTAAATTGAACTTGGGTGTTTTGAACACACTGTCCTCGTATTAGTGCCTACCAGTTCGTTTTTCAGTGTGTGTATAGAAAAAGTGATATTTGTGTCACCCCTTCCATCTTTGTGCCTATATTTATGCTTTTCTTTATTCTTACTAGTCCACTACGTTATCGGTTAAATATTTAGGTAGTTTTTCATGTGTCTGTAAGTATTTATATAATCTCTCTGGCTTACAGATTTCTGACGCACTTGCATAAACTCAATCGGACTATGACCTGGCGAGCATGGTATCTAAGATGGTATTCTATTTTCATAGGTCTTTCACATTCTTATACTTGTGTAACTTCAACTCGGTTAAACCCAGCAACGGCTGATTTCGCAGCGCTTGCAAATCTACTGTGCTTCTGATGATTACTGGCTTACTTCCAAGTTGAAACTCTTAAGTCCTTTTAAACTCTTCATCAGAAAAGAAAGAAGACAGATGTTGTCATGTTAATATTTCGTTTGTTCTCAACAGTTCCAACTGTAAACAATACAAGTAGTATGTATATATATAAGTTATATATATATATATATATGTATTTGTTTGATAACGGATCCTAGTGTGGATTTGAAACGTCACAATAAATCGTTCACTACTCAGTGTTTGTCCTTTTTAATACTTTATATATATATATGTATATATATATATACAAATAAGAACACACTTACAAATACTTAAAGTATCACGTAATCAGGACCACGGCAAACTGATAAGTTATCCCGGCCACTTTTACGCACAGAACGTTGGTTGGCAAGTTGAAATAAGCGTCGGTCCCTAAAAGCCATTAACTCCCGGTTTTGATTGCGAAAGAGTACCTTGAATGAGTTTAATGAGTCAAATTGGTGACCTGTTATCAAGAATTGTTTAGCAATCCATGATGTTCAATTTTGAAACAACCAGCTCACCAAGTTGTGGCTGGCACGTCGTAAGTTGTTTCAACCATTTCGGGGTGTCTTCGGCCACTCGCTGTGTTGTCGATCGATCCGTTCTGCCTGTGTAACCGTCACTGCAAATGAACTGGTCCGCAACATGGGAGATGTAAGAGTTTGACAAACTGTATTCGCGATTGTAATAATAATATAAGATAGAGCCATAGTTTGTCGAAATCGGTCGCCTGTTGTTCGTTTCCATACGAAGGGATGCGTGGTGTTGTTGATTCAGATAGCATTTAACAAAGTTTGACTTTCGGCTTTTGCCTCCCGTGTTGTTCGCTGCTCTTTGGCATACAAGGTTACGTGTGATCTGGTTATTTTCTGCTTGTGGAAAACTGGACGAAAGCTGTCGCGGTAACCCAGACTTGAACCCACAATCGTATGATTAGTAACCTGGCTTCGCAACCACTTATCGACCGCCAAGCTCTACCATTGAATTGTTGAAGCGATTTCGCGCGATATCGTTTAGCGTTCTGCAGTCTTTGTCGTTTATGCTTATCAGTAATGTCTTGAACTGGATATTACTGCCTAGCTCATGCACCACCTTCACAATTAATCTTCATTACTGTTTGGGTATACATATCCAGCAAGCTTTTCTATTGGGCTTTGCTTTGATCGGCCGCTTTGAGTGTCATCCCTTCTCTCCCAGTCTTTCATCTCCTTTGTGCTCTTTTTCTCTTACGTACCACCGCAGTGTCAATCTGACTTCCGTGATCCAGTGTTTTAACTTCTTAATTTAGTTTCTTACTCCACGTTTCGTGCACCCCACGGGCGACTATAGGAACAGCGATTTTGTTATCTCGTCGTGTTCATCAGTACACGTTTTCGTGCGCCTTCACCGACATGCTGTTTATCGATCTCAGCATCTGTTGAACTCTTCTTGTCCATCGAATACCAACTTGACAGTGCTTTACAGACGCTACCTCTACTCTCACGTTCCATTTTTAGGGTGTGCTACCACCGGCACTACCGTACTGGAGTTCAGGATTTCCTATCATATAGCATCTTTTTGTTGAGTTATTTGATCGTCTCTACTGGATCCATCAAACTGTAAAAATGTAAACAGGTTGACTAGTCTTGAACTACACTATCATGCAAACCTTTCTTTCAGTAGCCATACGTCCTATTGTAAATCTTTTCTTCGCAACCAGAAATTTCTGTATGATCTGCGCTGCTCACCGGTTTAATTCGGCCTCTAATGACTTGTATCTACGGTCCAGATACTTTGGTTTTGATACACATTTCTAAGTCACAACTCTTTCTGGCGAAAACTCCAGACTTCAAATTCTTTCTGTACGTCTGTATATGTACACTTCACGACAAAGCCGTCAGACTACCCAATACTGTGCCAGTACGTTGGTGGTTGTCAATTTTTCGTGTGTTGCTAGTTGGGGTGATGGCATGACAACAGAAAGTTGGCTACCGTTTATTTTTATTAAGGTTATAAAGAACGGTGCAAAACTATCCGCAGCAGAGGTGATAGCTTACACTCTACTACAGGAAGTTCATCAGACGCATATCTTCCGTTTTGCTTGGGAAGCTCACTGCGTCGTTTAGGTACGTTTTTCACAAGTTACTCCGCTTCAACGCAGATCCACGATCCTAGCATCGCCTTGTGTTTGTCGTTCAAAATGCATCCGGTGAAAATATTGACCGTCGGTTATCGATCACCCGACAAAGCACACTTCATCCTTTTGGAGACTGTGCCACTGCCAAGTCCATGTATCGGAATAGTTCACCTTGCATTTCTTCTGGTTACTGATGCTCACATACTAAACGTGAGTTTATACTCACTTTTGATGACGCTGAAATCGCCGGCAACTCATTACACTGGACCTATCCATCCTTCGCTAAGTCGACCAGGGCCACCGTCGTATCTCTTCTATGTGGTCCTTGTGGAAATTCCCACAACCGAAGGTCAATGCGTTGGTCTCGTCTAATACTTACTGTCTTCTCGCTTCAGTGTTGATCACGTAAGGAGTTGATCCTGTGGTGATATGGTTAACGGTGCTTCTGAATTTGTTTGTGGGTCTCCCATATACTCACTTATCTTTGTTTAGAAATTATATTGTGGTGGATTGTCAGACCGGAGGTATGAGCGTTCCGACACTCGGTGGAATGCCTCGACATGGGGGAGTTACGTCCAAAAACCCACGACGAACGAATGGTGGACAGCGGGGGCAATGGGATGAGTCATCGCTTGACCGGATCGGACCAACGTGTGAGACATGGCGGGCAAAATAGAATGGACGACCAGATCGGAAGCGCGATTATTCCAACACTCGCAGGAATATCTCAACACTCCCGTGGACTACGATCAAAGCCCAATGTGGATAGATAGAGGACAACACGAGCGACCGGACGAGCCATCGTTCAACGAAATCGGACCAACAAACGAAGAATGGTATGTGTAACGCCCCCCTCCCCCCGATGGACGATGCCGATCACACACATAAACCGCGCAGAAGTGCACACGACGCGTGAGCAGAAACCTGGGGGTGTTGTGGCCTGGAATGCTGACTCATAAACGCGAGCGCGCGTGTAGCATGCTAACTAGCGTGTTGGACAATAAAGATTGTGCTTTATTGGACGCCTTTTCGCTATAATATGGCTGTCTTCTTCGAATTCACTAGACGTCACTTCGTATGATATGAATGATTTAGAAGCAACCTTCTTGTGCTAATTGCTTCCGTGTGAACTGCTAATAAGTGCTTATCTGTTCCTTGGTTATCCATCTGTCGACGCGATGTGCACATCCCAAGATGTCCACCACTGACTCAAATGCTAATGTTGCGTGAGGATGTTTGTAACGTATATATATATATATATATATATATATATATATATATA
>JTDE01001812.1:49304-88440 GCA_014338405.1 Paragonimus skrjabini miyazakii | reverse complement strand
ATATATATATATATATATATATATATATATATATATATATATTTGTATTCGTTTTGTTATGTATTTCCTTTGTTTGTCCACTGACTGTTCTGATTTTGTTCATGTTCGTCATTTTGTTAATACGGCATCAATAACCTTGATCCTCATTTTGTCCAAACGCTGTGTGAATAACTGCAAACCTTTTTGGTCACTATAATCTATTTTTTAAGTTCGCTGCACAAGACCTTTGCCGTTGAACTTTGACTGACAACAATAAGACATAACTACCTGGTAAATGTTCGTGAATAGCACCCGTGTGATAACCACATTTGTGCGCTACAAACGTTGAGGTTGGTTTCAGCTATACATTCTGAGCGTTTTTTGAAAACTTCATGGCCCATTTTGAAGCGGATGTCCATCAGAAGTTTATTTGAGGCAAACTTCTAAATGTTGATTAATTACCGCGTAGATAAATCTGAAACCTTTCCTCGATTTTCCCTTCTGTAGTTTTTGTCACATAGAGGGTTTCTAAGTCGTTCTTTATTGTGTTGCTACATTCTTACTAGCTGAAACGGACACTCGCCTAGGTGAAAAGAAAACAAGTAACGGTTTATTACACTGTTGTTGTTTGCCATTCTTTTAGGTGACTGCCACAGAAATACAAAAAAAAAATCATAATTTTCATTCGTAGGCAGCAATTTTTGTAGTGTGTCAAAATGACTAAACCATCTTGTTTAACTTTGAATACGATGGTTTATTTCGATTGTGTGACGCACAACAGAAGGTTCCAGCGTCTTGTTTGGCTGACCTGTGACCTCGCCCTTACTGCTGCATATTGAATGACTGACGTGAGTGTACACCAATCTCGACAAACCTGACCTGCACATGCTACTGTGTAATTCTGATGTAGGTGGAAATGTGTTCACACACATTCGCACATGCCGAACGAGATGATGAGGGAGGGGGTAATTTTTCCCGTTGGGGGCTTCGCCGTTCTGCTGGGGTCAGTTCTTTCAATCAGTTTGACTGCTCTGAAGCCTCATAACGTAGCAGAGATCATCCGTCATTTCATTTCCGAGCACATGTCAAAAGAGGAGGTAGATGAATATTCCTTTAGTCTTTGATTTCGTGACTTCTTATCGTCTTGAAGCAATTGAATGAGCCGTGGACAGTAGAGGTTGTATTTTAAGTTATACTTATCCTGAAAATCCTCCGCCGAAAACCAAAGTGACTTTGGCGCTAAAGTGTTGAAGTGTAATGAAGCTTCTTTTTCCAGCTTTTTTCCCCAAAAGATGTGGTAGGAGATTATTGTCTGAATTGTCCACTGGAAGGGTTTCCTGCAAGTTGGTCTTATCAGAAGTCATTCGTACTTTTGAAAAAGGGACCCGAACCCCATATGACAACCACAGAGGTATTAGTCTTGTTTCTATCGCATCCAAGCTACTCAGGAATCTCATTGCGCTGACGTTTGAAGCACATAGAGAATCGAATAAGAGAACATGCGGGCCTCTAATCTAGTCACTGTCATATCGATCATACTTTCATCCCGCGACCGCCACTGGAGCATCGGTCTCTCTTCCCTCAGTTCTCGGTCATAGTATTTTCGCACCTGAAGTTTGATTTTCACTCGGTTGCCCGACATGCTCCCTAGTGTTATATCCATCACAGTGGAATCCCAGTGAAGTATGTCAATTTTTTCAAGCCGTTATACGCCAACCCTGAGTGCATAATGCGCGTCTGTGACTAGCTACCCCGAACGTTTTCCACTTTAAGTGGTGCTCGACACCGATCTCCGTCTATCTCTGTGATGAACGATATTTTAGAAGGTGCATTTTGAAGATCTATGAGTAGAGTTTTTGCTAGATAGCAAGCTGACTGATATTGTGCACATGGTGCATTCGCCAATCTTCGTCACATGGCATCGCAAAGACGTCCATTGGTCGATTAAAGGTAGGGTTTACAATACGTATGTATGCTTGTTTTGCTCCGTGGATCAGATACCTGACTCATTCGTGTAGATGACTCGTCAAGATTCTCGGTACCTGATCACCTATGTCTCCACGACTTAGCCTCTGCGAGAAACAGGTAGCTGAGAAATTTGCTATACGTCATTTACATTGATGATTTTCGAATGCCGACAGAGTATCTGCTGGACTGTGCATTGTTCCGTATAACTGCTATTGGTTGGAACAAACCTTAAGGCTGTCAGGCTGTGACTAAGTCACAGGCCATAACAGTCCTGTCCACTACGCTAGTTTAGTTTTTGTGGGTGCTTTCTGCCCGTTTTTTAATGCTCGAACCCATCTATTCCACTGATTGGAAACACACTCAGACATGACAGTCAGCAGTAGATCTGTTTCCACATAGCTGTTGGCTTCTTTTTTGATGAGGCCTCATTCATTGGTTTTGTCTTCTTTTCTTTTTTGTTCATTCCTATTTGTCTATTACTCGGCTACCTCATGGAGTAGTGACGAGACCAACGGGCACAACTCAAAACCGGAAATGTTTATGATCCTTGGGTTAATTATTTGTCCATTTGCTTTTTAAACCGCTTTTATCCTCTGACTGTACTAACAACTGTTTCCAGACACATTTACCACTGTTAAGCTCTCTTTGTGGACAAACTGTCGTATCTTGTGTATTGTCCTGTCTCATCGGATGTTCCCCCGTAACGGTGGGTTCTCAGTAATCCATTTTTAAAATAGTTCGGACCTTCAATGGCGCGGCCAGATCTTCTTCAAGTGACCACAATGCGTACTGATCGCTTTCTATCGTTTCGCAATCCAGCTGCGTTTGATATTCGCGTTCTGATTCATACATCATTGTGGTGGTACAGTAAATGTGCAAATACTGTCTTCGTTCCCAATTTGAAAAATCGATTAGCGAAAGATCGTGTTTGAGCAGTATCTAATTCAGTCTCACGACCATCATCATCATTGATAGTAATACATCGGTGGTTTACACTGAAACTTAACTATCACACAACCATGATGAAGAAAAAAGAAAACCAAGTACTGGAAGATAGAAGAAAAAAGGAGGGAACAGATGTGACTACTAAAAGTAGCTACAACTATCTCTGGGCATTCAACATCAACGTAGACGAACAACCAAGTTGCAAGTGAAAGTAAGGTGTGATCAACAAGACAATTTCCTTACTCGCTTCTTTAAATGTACTCACTTCACAAATTACCCAACAAAACAACAACATTCACGTTTCTGAAATCGATTAACCCACATCTCACCTAAGGTCTCTAGCCACCGATTATGCGAACCATGAGGTCCCCAGCTAGGGAAGCGAATCCTATCTGCAGTGGCCAATCTCTTGGTGAACGATTTCACTTCTCTACGCTAGGTCATCACATGTCCACCTCGCACCTTATGCCAGTTGGTCACAACACCGCCAAAGTGTTCAATGAGGCAGACGACTGGCTGGTATCATTAGTACATGGACTAACCATCTCAGTCTGTGCATATATAAGGAATGGAGGAAAGAACTCGTTTGACAATCACAAGCAAATATTCGCTTCCTAACCTCCTCGTTGCTTACTCGTTGGTGCCACGCGATAAGACCGATCGAACGCAGACATTGGTGGTCAAACACCTGAAGGCGGTTCACGTCGTCTACCTTCAGCGACTATGTTTCACTCTTGTAAAGAAACAAAACCATCACTTTCGTCTTATACACCAGACCTTTAAGCATCAGAGAGATGATACCTCTCTGTCGCCATAGGTGCCCCAGATTGGTGCATACCGCCCTAACCTTGGAAATACGCACTTTTAATCCACTCCCTACACCTCCACCACCGCCGCTGATGCAACTTCTTTAATACAAAAATCGGTCAACAACCCCCATTACATCATTATACAACAGTAGATCTACGTAATCACAGCAATCTTACCAGAGCACTTTGCACTTTGAGGCTGCAAAGCGCATTCCGAAATATTTAGCAGAACGCGAAATAGCGTCTAGCACTGTTTGTGCTGCTTGGAAATTGTCAAACGGCAACACTTTGTCACCAGCTTAATCAAGATCAGACAGTCTCCCACCAGGTAGGAGGTCCACGCTGGCATCTTTCGAGTGCTGAAGACAATCCTCCATTATACCGTCCGTCACAAAATTAGACAAAAACAGTGAATGGGAACAGCCTCGATGTACGCCGCTCATGGTACTGAAACTGCCACATACTTCTAAATGTGCAGATCGATGCACTGAGTGGAACGCACCTTCACAGACAAGAAATAGGGCAGTTGTTATCCGACGGTACACATGACGCTGCCCCCGAATTTGACGATGAGTAAAAATGTGATCTACTCGTCCCTGCCCAGGGCGAAACCCTGCCGGTTCTTTCATAGTGTTTGCATCTCAGGCTGCAGTGGGTCGACGAAGTATAATGGATGCCAGAACCCTAGAAATGATTGGGGTCAATGTAATTCCTCTATGGTTTTCACACGTGCTCCGGACTCCTTTATCATATATGGGATCTATTATCGAGTGACCCTAGCACGGAAGGATGGTCTCCATCGTCCACACAAGTTGATACAACTGCGTGAAAACTTCTACTAACGTCTCTCCGTCATCTTTGATGAGTGCCAGAACGAGATCATCTGGGCCAGCAGCCCTATTATATTTAAGGGTCGAGATTCAATTGCGCACCTCACCGACCAGAATGCCACATCGCAAATTTGTGACGGTAACACAGTGGAAGCAGGAAGCCAGCTAAATTGCCTCTCAAGGTGTTCCACCCAAGGCTCTAATCTTCTGGACTTATTATGAACGAGTGTGCCATCTGTCTCGCTGATAGCTTCACTGACAGACGGTCGCCTGGGACCAACAGTAGGGATAAGCCTAAAGAGTCTGTGGATGTTTCCTAAAACATCAGCGGTATAAACTTGGTTGACTGTCTCTATTAGCGAAGTCTCCCGATCAGTCTTTTGGCTATGCTTCATGTTGCGGCGGATTTCTCATAGTGCAAATGTTTGGGGATTGTTTCGTCTGGCATCTAATAACCTCAGAGATTTCTATGAAAGCCAATGGTTATCTAAACCGTGAAGTATTTCGGTGCATGTTATATCGTTTGCTTCCTTGTTTGTTTTCGAAATTCGGTGTGGGTGAGTGTATTGACGTCGGTGTCAGATACCTGTTTTACTGGGATCTGGTCGCTCTTCGTAGGTCGACGCATAGTTCCGATAACTCTCTCGAAGATACGAACAATCCGATGGGCCGCCTTGATGGACTGAGTCTCGTTTAAGTGACATGTTTGTGATAGCATCACATCGCTCAGTTAGTGGTAGGCAGTCATTGAAAGCGTGCGGTGAGCATGAGGTATTTGTAACCAGCAATAGTTTTAGACACCGTGCGCATCATTGTTGTACTTGGCACCCTCCTCCTTCGAATGAGACCTGCTCCCAGGTAGATTACGTAGCTGTTAGTTATAGGTAACGTGGTTAGATTCGGGTCTGTTGTTTCATTGGGCACATACTTGGATTCAGACCATGCATTACGTTACTGTTTTGTTATACTTTTGCTGGGCAACGACTTCACCGACAACAATGGTTGTTTGTTGAGAAACTGACTATCCTGTGGGTAAGTCATAGGTACCAAACTTGTTTAGACATCGTGGTAAGCAGTTCTAATCCCCAAAGTTCTTAATAGTCCTATAGTGCTTTTTTCGAATTTAACAATCTTGACACACTTCCTGAATCGTACCTATAGTTAACTCTTTCGGGCTTGTAGGCTATGATGTTCTTACTGCTCACCACGGAATCATTTTCAGGTAGCATGCATTTGTTCAGCGCTGTTGATTAGTCACTGGCACGTTGCATTCAACACTAATGCGACTGGTATCGTTTCAAATTCTTTTTGTTTCATCATCTGTAAACTGCCTGTCATATGAATCCTGTCAAATTTATTTTTTTGACCTACCAGCTACGTTGTCAAGGTACCGGAAAATGTCCCTGTTGGGACTCGCCTTACGGGCGTTTCTGCGCGAGACAAGGATGACAACGGGCGTGATCCTATCAGTTTCTCTTTGTGGCCAGTCGTCTCTTCCTTGGAATGGGAGTTAGGCGTCCGGTCCATATCCGATGCTCCCTCCGACCTTCC
The DNA here is from genome assembly GCA_014338405.1 of Paragonimus skrjabini miyazakii. Taxonomy (NCBI): domain Eukaryota; kingdom Metazoa; phylum Platyhelminthes; class Trematoda; order Plagiorchiida; family Troglotrematidae; genus Paragonimus; species Paragonimus skrjabini miyazakii. The sequence continues at coordinate 82,358 of JTDE01001812.1, read as the reverse complement.
GCTACGTCTGCATAGTGCACCTCATTCAAATTTGGAACTGAACCTTATTTGGAAGCAATTCATGGTGAATTCAGATGGCTGGATTATTTTGAAAACCCCCTTGGATTTTGAGACTGTTCGTGAACACAAATTCAAGGTTGGTTGTTTTCAGACAATATCGAGTCTTGCTTTTATATTTCTGTTTCTCGTGATTCCATTCAGTTTTCTGGTGCCTTAAACTGAATTACGTTGCTCTGAAACGTTTAACTCGATCAATTTTCAGAGCACAACCGTCTTCTTCTTCTCTTTTCGAAGCTTTCTTGGTTGTTTATTGTTAGTATTATCATCGTCATTTGAATAGGGCAGTCAAAGGAATGAAGTTATAGTGTGATTTTTTCCCCCACTACTCTTGTCAGTTTCACCGTCGTGCCAACGAACATAATTCTTAAATATAAACTGTTGGTTGTTGTTCATGAGTAAAACTTGCAACGGAAACCATGGCCGGCATATAATGACTATTACTTGTTTTTAGACCATTATTTGCCGATGCTTAGTTAATGTGCATGACAAATTGAACGATGATCTTCATCTGGCTTTGTGATCTGTGATCAGTTGATCCTTCGCGATGGAAGGTTGACAGTTCTACGCTCGTTGGGTGTCATCCACCATCGTATGTGCGATTACATTTATCAGCCGCTTGATTTTAAATGTTCAGTTTGCTTCATCAATATAGGTACCTGTGCCGCCACGGCGAAAGCTGATGAATGCTATAGATAACGTAGGGTTTCATTACCTGATAGGGTAAAGGGATCTTGACAGTTCGGTATATTACAACCAGTTTTACTGTATTTTTTGTGTTTCGGTGTAATGCTGATCAAACTAACAACATAATTGCATTTCAATTTTACCGTACTGTTCATTGGGTTATTTCCTTTAGTGTGCGCTTTTTAACTAAAGAGCAGTTGTTCTGTTGTCCCTGTCCGTACTCATCATACTTGGTGCAAGGTTAATGCCTTCGTGAACCTCCCCGCGTGTACACGTGGTTGCGTGTTTGAGTTTATTAATGTACTTTTCCACCTCATACTTATTACAGGCCTAATATTTCGCAAGATATGATTATCTGTTCCATCGAATTATCATATTTTGAATGAATAAGTCGATCTAATCTCGTTTATGAGTGCCCTACAACTTTTGGCATTCAGCAGTACTCGTTTGAAGATTCCGTTGGAAATGCATGTCTGTCTATCAAGACCCGTTTAAGATTGGGCTTTACAAACAAAAATAAAACAGCTCAGTTGACTGTCTGTCGTTGAGCGCAGCTTTAGTCTTTCGCTTTCGCGACTGATGATTCCAGCTTACGGCATGAATCGTTAGCTTCATTCATAATCAGTTTGAAACATTGGATATGGATGTTGGACAGTGATGTTTGTTCACCAAAATTCTACCCAATTTCTTCGTCAGTGAGTTCACCAGCACCGTTGGACAAGATGAAATTGCCATATCGCTCACGTTCTCATATAGATTGACATCACCCACAATTGATCGCAGCTATCGCATTCTCATAGACTTTCCAGTCGGCCCCTTTCGAAAAGCAGAAACACTAAACTCGAGTTTCGCTCTCAATAGAGCTCGTCAATAGTGCATATGCTCACCACTGCCAGGACTAGAACCACGGCCACGCTGTTCCTGAGGCAACCGTGTTTATCACTATGCCATTGACCTCACACTAGGCACGACCGAATTATCTTATGTGAATCCTCAATCACTTTCATTTGTGAGTTCATGCTCTGCTGTTTCAAATTTGTGCGTCGACTGTTGAACGCTCTGGGCGTCATTTAGATTTGCTAGTTTCACTTAAAAGGTGCTTTCGTACCCTTGAAACAGTTTAACTTGTATCTTAGTTCAAGCCAAACTAGAATTCAGTGATTGCATTTTCAATGGAATCCATAAACTTGAGTGACAGTTCACCAGCGTTAGAAATCACTATCTGAATATTGGGCGTTTGCATCAGCGTATCTATCAGTTACTCCTGTTCCCACTGAGAAATTACTTGAACTTTCTGGATGGTGAGTGACACAGTGGGTTTCTCGTCGCCAACTATTCTACTTACAAAACTTTGATGACAGTTCGATTATCGGGAGGAAATCTCTCATTCTTTGAACGCACGGATCCCAAACTCTCAAAATTCCCATCAGAGGGCGTTAAAACGAGAACAACATATCCATTCCTTTGTCTAAATATGTCGTACAACGGGCTTGTGTTTGTACGTCGCAAGCGACCTCGTGGAAAAGTGGATAATCTGCTATCTTTCTGAGACGTTCCGTGCAATTTGATTAATTAGCTGATATCCAATCCTCATATTTTGGCAAAATGTCACGTTTTGAAGCATTACATCAAAATATTTACTTCGAATCTGATGTCTGCGGCTAGACTTAGTGTGTCTTAACTCGTCCGTACTTAACAATGATTTGCTGGATGTCTTACATCTGGTGACTTCAAGCCTTTATTTTTTTTCTCACTATTTTCACTATTCATAGGTACAAACATTTTTTTTTGACTCACCAATCTTGCCAATCATTTGAAGCTTTAAACTTTGTTGCAGATTTGACACATCTTTTTTTATATTTATGTTTGTGTGCGTATCGACCTCCACTGGTTTTAAAAGTATTCAATAACATTAACTACATTCAAAAGCATATGGACTTACGTATTGTAGCAAAATGTTGCATTGAAATACTGTAGTAGTTATTGGTTATAAATTGCACATCACTCACAACTGTTCACCACCATTATAGACAACAATATGTTTCGCAGCGTTTGCATTCAACTGGAATTTCCAATCAACCTCTTCCCAGTTTGTTGTTTTGTTAATAGAGTGGCTGGTTAGAAAGTTTATGAATGCGGAAATCTACTGGCATTTATGGTTGACCTGGAGGTACTGTGATTCGGGCCGCAACAGCAATATAAAATAACCTGACAGCGAAAATTTTACCAATAATAGTTAAACTTGATAATACAAGGCTAAGCAGTCTGTCATTGACTGCGGCACGTTGCCAATTTGTGATGGTGTTTTTAACCAGTGATTTGTGAAATCACGGTGAGCCCAACCAAGCAGACAACACCTCTCCACCTGACTCAGCGGAACAGTCACGATCTTCATATTTGATGATCTCGGTTTTTTCCAACATTTGGTGTCGTGGAAGACGTTCAGCTAACATGCAGACTGCGTGACGCGAACATCGAACACTGTGCAACCTGATCAGTTAGCCGTTTGATGTGTCTTGAACGTTCAGAAATATGCACTGAGAACGGCCGCGTTGCCTACGCGACCATCTCAGTCGATATGGATAGTTGGTGAGGAAAACTATGATCAAACATCATGTATTTGTTATCTTTGTTAGGAAAAGGCCGTATTTCGTTACTTTATAGTAGAATAGAGCACACACTAGCATTATACACATCTCCTTCCGGTGACAACCAGACTTCATTTTGTTTACACAGCCGTTGAGAACCTTAAGTGGAACTGTCGCATGATTCCACTGAGGAGGGTGTATTTCTCCAGTGAAGTGCACTGTGAAATGCTGTGGTTCACTTTTCATACATTAGCCATTCGTTGAACGCCGTATTATCATATTATTATTAAATTCACCTTTCCTCCGGCATTGTCGGCACCGTTAGGGCAAACAGCAAATGCGAAAATTCACCCGTAATAATGGAATTGAAAACTTCAAGCAGCTATTCCGGTTTCAATCATCCTGTTAATAATTCAGAATAAGTTTATTTGGGCACGTTTTGTGAACGCAGGGATGCTGAATGTACAATAACTGCTGTGTTTTGTAGTAGCCTACTTGTCTGTTTAAAACAATCGTCGTCAGCCACCAAGTCAGCCCGACAGCTATGTTTCAAAACGTGTAAAAAGTATCAGGTAAGGATGTAATGAATTTGTTCTGTGTGCGTTGTTGTCCGAACAGTTAGGGTCCAGTTGTTTACATAATTAATGTGATCACTTGCGACTCATCCAATTCCATACGAGGATAATGCCGAATATCAATTCTATTACTGATGAGTAGCTTGGCAGATTTATGATTTCAGATGAGACTCAATTATGAAAATTCAGGGCTTCGGCTGGATTCGAACCAGCGACTGAAACATCATGCCAATTGGGTATCATCTAAAGAGAATGTCAATTCATCTGAATCTCTCGTTACATGGAGTTGCTTAATAATATGCAGGTTAATTGGGCAACTTCAACAGTACTTACGCGAAATCAAGTCATGGTTTTGTTAGGTTTGTTTTGAAGTGAACATCGTGATGATTTAAATGTTCGGTTCACATGTACGATGAGCGAAGCTCAAGTGGTAGACGTACCAAGAATATACTGTACTGATTGGTTGTCATAATATCAACTCGATTCCAGTGTTAATTCTTCATACATGTCAGCTTGGAAACTTATGTTGTTCACGGGCAATCACTTGTAATATTTTGATCATACTGTATCATATTCTTAATTCTATCCTGGATTGTCTGTGTTGTATTCCATTTTTACGAATTTTAAGCCTTATATTTTAGTTTGTTATTCGATGCAAGTAACTACATGGTTTGTTTGTTCTTCAATCGTTGTCCGCCTATAGTTAGTCTTTGGTGATCATTGTCGATTTGGTTCATGTTGGTTACCTGCATCCATACAATTTTTCATACAGTATGTGCTTACTAACGGTATAGCAGTAGTAACGATTGCTATCTCATATTTAGGTTGCTGTTGCCGATTCAGCTGGTCACTGGAATTCTAGTCTGGTCATCATCTCCGTGATGGACGTGAATGACAACGCACCTCATTGGCCGTTGAAAGAGGCATCGGACGATTCGTTGGATCACTTTATTTTCCCCGACGCTCTCCATCGACAGCTTCTGCACACAGAAGTGACCATTCCAGAAAACTGGTCTCCCATTGTGAACTCTGTCATTTATCAAGTTAATGTGGTTGACCCGGACGTGGAGGTTCAGTCACGTCCATTTTTCTATATGTTGTCCGAAGAGAATGTCTCGTTACAAGCCCATGCGAAGCCTAGCACTTACTTTTCTGTATCTCCGTCTGGCGCTGTCCAACTTCGCAGGGCATTGGATCGCGAATTAGCTGCATCATACATCCTTCGTTTCCGCGCCTCAGACGGAATTTTTGTAACTAAGGATGCGTTTGTACTTCAAGTGAATGTGAAGGATGTCAACGATAATGCACCGTTCTGTTTGGAGGTTAGTCTGTTCACTGTATCTGTCACGCTTTTCTACATTTAGCATAGTGTATGTATGTAGTTGGCTGAAATCTTCTTTCACCCTCTTTCTTCCTTGTAGCAAATAATGTCTAACTTGCTTGCTTTTTCCCCCTGCTCAAGTCGACGTGGATTTCGCATGTTCATATGTAAACGGCACCTTGTTCTCTGGACTTCATGTTTTAAGTTCGAATTGTTGGTTTTTTACCCTTTAAAATTAAATGACTGTAATTTTCATGAGAGTAGTCAACATTGGTTTACACGACGTAATCGCTGCTTTTTAAAAAAAAAAAACTTACTGTAGTAAAGTATACCTCTATAGGAAAGCCAGTCTGTTCACTAATAGGTAAAAAAGTAAGGTCACATGCCTATTCAACCACATTACAGACGGACAAACACATTCTAATTCGATCAAAGTTCGCTTACACGGAAATGATAAACTGATGATCAATTAACATTGCCTATAGAAAGTGGATTAAATTTTTCCGATTAGAAATAAGGTCTTCGCAAGAAGTAGTGGTTTATTGTTACCGGTCAGGTACACGAACCTAAGTGTTTTGACAGCTTTCTTTTGCTGATGTGCGTCCCCCTCTCTGTTGGCTCATCAATTTCCCACCGTTGTGATAGCGAACTGTTGTGTATGTGTCTACAGTGTTGTTTCCCGTTTTTTCAAAGATAGTGAGTTTCACTTTCATGTTACCCTACGAACTGGCTAGCCAAAATTAGCCAGCCGGACTGTAAAAACCTCTACTCACACGTCACTTGTTTCTTATACTTTCGCGATTAAATTGAATACTTTGCGGGTGAGTCGAACCGCAAGCAATGCAGTGCAGTCGTCGTTTGTCTTAGACTACTGTGACATGCTAATCTGGAAGCAGATACCCTCAACCGCAACTTTGTAATATCGATCCTAGCTTCTAGGAAGACAGTGCTTTGAACTGGATCGCTTGAATGAGTGTGATCCGAACAGACCTTCGAAAGTCTACTGGACAGTTGCTATGTGGCCTTGAGTTCAAGCGCTTCCTGGGTCATGGTGACATGATTATCTGGCGTCGTGACAAATTTGGCTGCCAATTTGCTGGTCGTCTCCGATTGATAGATCATCACCCTATCCACGACGAACCCTTAACCAAGAGACGGCTAGTGCTTCAAACACAAACAGACTGACTCAACTATGCATTTTTATTTCTTTGTTTTACTTTGTGTCAACCAGCGGCCCCCGTCATTCAGCCCACCATCCGCTCTGTTCTTCAGAAACTCAGATCATGATGATTTGCTGTCTTTCCTTTTCTTCAGCTCTTTCGGCGTTTGTTGTTTGGTTCTCAGTCCAGATTTCATTATGTTTGTCATCTAACCCTATACGTAGTGTCCTAATGTATGCTCTTGCCTCATATTCCCAATGTCGTTTTTACTAGCTTACGTTATATTATTCGAGTCTTTCTGCTTTTGTTTCCACGAGATAAGGGCTTTATTTTCACGCTAGCCTATCACCTGGCTAACCAGCGTTGATTGGCCGTACTCGAAAGACCTTCACTCGCATGGCTCCCGACCTTACTTCTTCTGGTTTACACTAGATACAAGATGTTTGAGTGGAACCGCATGTGGTGGTGCATGTTATGCACAGGCGTCCCTTGACTTCGTTCTCTGTGACATCATGTTTCGGAGACGAATGTAACCAGCCGTCTCCGCAGTGCGGTTGTATATTTGTGTGACTATTTTTCGACTTATTAACACAGTCTGACTTTTCTGTATATGCACAGTTGTCTGCAGTATATGTTTGTAAAGATGAGGCGAGCTGTTTTTGAATGTGTTATGTGTACCTATGTTGTTGAGTTTTCTCGTTTGATTATTTATTTCGATCCGCGATTGGTTAATCACTGTTGCTTATTTGTTTGTTCGTTTGACTTTCTTATTTGGGGTTGATTTCCAGTTGGGTTGGGTTTTCTAGCGTATATTGTTTCTGACGTCTTTGTGTCTTCTCACTTCTTTCGTTTTCACTCTCATTTCATCCGACTGGCTCGCTTGATTCTGTGCGCGTGTGTGTGGTTTCAATTCCACTCTGTTTTCCCATTAGTTGTTATGGTCCTTATAGTTAAGCCTTCCTTGAAATCTTTACTAGACCGTGAGAAACTCCTCTGCTTTAGTGACATTCTCTTGACCATGTTTCAGATTTGAATGGGGTAAATGTCACACACTGCCGGGGAATTAGTCGGCAGGTCTATTATTGTTTCCTTGGAAAATTCGGATGATCGATAAACGTATCCGCGTTTACAGCTCGTGATTAATTGTACATTGCAAATATTTGCTAGTCGCTGTCTTGCTTGCACGTGTTTTTCATTAGATTTAGTAACGGACTTAACGTGTCATATGCTGTCCATGCAGTCTTCTACGTACGGCAGTCAAATAGTATCAGTAGGTGCCGTAATGTCACATCTTTAGTTTTAAACAGGCATTTTTATATTCTGCCCAGGTAGTTACTGTTCTATTTTTAAGGTGAATATTTCTCCTCATGCTTGTATGATGTTTAAACTTCAGTAACAGCCACAAATGCATTGCTGTCGATAATGTTGAAATTAATTATCTTGCTTCCATTTTTTCTATCTGTTCAGCCTCACCGTCATTTGATTTTTCCAGAGGACACTCCTCAGGGCACAGTGATTACAAAACTTCTGGCCATTGATAATGATGCTGAACCTATTCATTCCAATGTATCCTATCGATTAAAGTCCGGTGATCATCGCTTGTTCGCTGTGGATAGTCGTACGGGTCTGGTACGTCTGCAGGGCGAGTTGGATTTCGAGAGCGAACGTCTCCATCGTTTCTCAGTGGAGGCCAGTGATAATGGCGGGTTAAATTGCCTGTTTCACCGTACGGTACAGGTTGTGGACATCAATGACAATGCACCGGAATTCGAGCCAGTCATTATAAACCCAATTCCAGAGGATGTTCCAATTGGCAGTTTGGTTGGCAAAATCACAGCGCATGACCGCGACATTTGTAAGTGTTATTGTAGTGCCTCTCATGTTTCTCTTTCCCACGAGTGTCATGGTTACAAGTGTATGCCTTGCATGATTCTACTGTACTCTATCGGTGTTTATCTCACACCCTCCTACTCTTTATAATCTGTGCAGGTGCAATGTCTTTCCTTTTTTAATGTAATGCATGGCGTATGGATTTCCTCCTTACCTTTAGGTGCCACCAATTTGTGAGGTGCAAGTTGATGTTTATAATTTTGAACAATTTAAACTACATACTTCATATCTGCTATCATAGAATGTTATTGATGTCCTAACAGTCCTTCGTGTCATGTGGAAACTTTAACAATGAGGTGATTCCTACGGCCGCATATTATCTCAGAGCCTGCATCGCAAACTTAGCATTAGTATTAGCTGTGAACATTGCAACAAAACTGGGCCTGGACGTGATGTGACAGTCTGCAAATCTCGATGAGTTATTGAACTAAAGTGGATAGTGGGATGGACACACTGACAGACTCATTCACGCCAGACAGGTCAATAGGCAGAGGTCTGAAGTAACACGGTCTCTTGCTTCGCCAAGTTAGGGGTTGGAAGAAGGTCAACACTTCGTATACACTGTTAAGTATCCGCTGCTTCGTGATACAGGTTTTGAGCCAAATCATCCTAATCGTTCCAACTTTCAGGTGTGGGCGTCCTGCAAATATCTCGGTCCACTTCCAACCGTGAATATTCAGAACAACGTTAATTTGATACAACATCAGAAGCCTCACAGTAAAAACCGGGTTGTCCTATTTGCTACATACAACAGAGTGAATAGAAGAAAATGTGTTGCTGCTAACCCCTTCCCCACTGTCCTATTCCATTTATTTCTCAGACTGCTCATGATCCCCGTTTCTGGCAATTACTCTACAGATTCCAAGACAGACAACCAATCATAGTAATGTTGCTCATAGTAAATAAGGGTTCTATGCTTATTAAAAATGGAGAGCGTGGCGTGGATATTGTGGGAAAACCCACAAGCGAACTAAATTTCACAATATTGCGAATCACAGGCATATTACTGAGGTGCATGACAGTCTGGATCCGGTCTTACATCCGTTTTGTCACTGAACTGGTTGAGACGTTTGTTTTCATTACGGAAGCTTCGTTTTCTGAGATCGTTTACAACGGTTTTGTTACAATAGTAATCCACCGTACCAAACCTGTCATAACGAGACTGGACCTTGACGCAGTGTGTGTGTGTGGCTTGCGCACGTCGATGACCTACTGGGCTAAACTGGACGGCGTAGTCACCACACCTACAGAGTCATTCATACCAGGCAGCCCAATAAGTGAGGTCTGACGAACCACAGGGGTTGGAAGAAGGTTGACATCTTTTTCCGAAAAATGTACCCGTTCTGGTACACTACCACTCACCCACTACCTTGCGGTACAGACATTTCAGTCAAATGCCTTGGTTGAGAACCCTGAGCGTTCTCCTGTTTAGGTCCGGGCGTCCTGGCAGTATCTCAGCCCACACATAACCATGAATACTCACAATACTGTTAATTCCATACAGCATCGGCCGTCTCGTAGTATAAGCCGGATCGCCTTATCTGCTGCATACAGCAGGATGGATAGACGAAAACATGCTACTGCTGACTCCTCCTCTAGGCTCTCAGGCTCCTCCGTATCCTCACTTTTGCTAATTACTCTGCCGGTCCCACAATAGATGTAGCTAACCGTGGTAACACTGAGCCGGTAACTTCCATCTCTTGCCATTCAGCTTCAGGCCTTCCTTGTCCCTTGCTTAGACCCAGAATGCGAATTAATATAGGTGCCTTCAACGTTCGTACGCTAAAACAAATAGGTTAACAGGCCGCTCTCGCTTGAACGCTAGACTCGTTGAATGTCGATATCTGTTGCATTTCAGAGACTAAAATCCAGGACAGTAGTCACCATATGGAACTAACGTCACCCGCATTGTCTATCCGATACTGATTATAAACTTCGGGTGACTCCGCGGCTGCCACTATCGGTGAAGCTGGAGTAGGTATAGTCCTTAGCCTGACGGCCACAGTCGCACTGATGGATTGGATTCCTGTTAACAGTAGACTTTGTGCTGTCCGCTTGGCAGGTTCTGTTAAGGCCAGCTCTAGACGCAAGACTTTCAGAAATTTAATCACTTTTTTCTGCTTATACTCTAACTGACTGTAGTGACACCGGCGTCAAGTACGCCTTTTACTCGGACCTGATCATTCTCCTTCGGTCAGTACATAGTTCTGATATAGTTATTTTGGCCGAAGATATAAACTCTCAGGTGGGCTGCATCGGTGAGGCCGAGTCTCGTTTGGGTGGCAGGTTTCGGTTGGCATCACATCGGTCGGATAATGGCAGGCGGTTGTTGCAGCTGTGTGCTGACCATAAGCTATTTTTCGCCAGCACTCGTTTTAGACATCGTGCGCATTATTTTTGTATTTGGCGCCCTCCTACTCCGAATCAGACCTGATCATAGGTGGACCACATAGCTGTTAGTTATAGGTTGCGTGAATCGATTCGGGACTGACTGAGATTCAGATCGTTCGTTGGTACGCTATCGTTTTGTTATTCCTTTTGTTCGGCAACGACCCCGCCGATTACAACGGCTGGCTGTTGAGAAATTAGCTATACCGTCGGCAAAGCGTGAGTACCAAACCAGCTTAGAAAACGGACTTAGCAGTTCTCAGCCCCCAATGATCCTACTAGCTGCTGGACCGACATATCTCACGCCGTTCGTAAAGCAGGTACTTTAGCATGCACTACGGTGGGTCGTGCGTCAAACAAACTGGATCTTTGAGAAATCCCTGTATATATTAGGTGCCAGACGGAACATTTTTCTTGGCAGTTTATGTAACAAGTTTAGGAGAGATGTCCTCGGGAAACTGATACGTAGCCTAAAGACTGATCGGGGACTTCGCTAATGGAGACAGTCAACCAAGTTTATACCGCTGATGTTTTAGGAAACATCCACAGACTCTTTAGGCTTATCCCTACTGTTGGTCCCAGGCGACCGTCTGTCAGTGAAGCTATCAGCGAGACAGATGGCACACTCGTTCATAATAAGTCCAGAAGATTAGAGCCTTGGGTGGAACACCTTGAGAGGCAATTTAGCTGGCTTCCTGCTTCCACTGTGTTACCGTCACAAATTTGCGATGTGGCATTCTGGTCGGTGAGGTGCGCAATTGAATCTCGACCCTTAAATATAATAGGGCTGCTGGCCCAGATGATCTCGTTCTGGCACTCACCAAAGATGACGGAGAGACGTTAGTAGAAGTTTTCACGCAGTTGTATCAACTTGTGTGGACGATGGAGACCATCCTTCCGTGCTAGGGTCACTCGATAATAGATCCCATATATGATAAAGGAGTCCGGAGCACGTGTGAAAACCATAGAGGAATTACATTGACCCCAATCATTTCTAGGGTTCTGGCATCCATTATACTTCGTCGACCCACTGCAGCCTGAGATGCAAACACTATGAAAGAACCGGCAGGGTTTCGCCCTGGGCAGGGACGAGTAGATCACATTTTTACTCATCGTCAAATTCGGGGGCAGCGTCATGTGTACCGTCGGATAACAACTGCCCTATTTCTTGTCTGTGAAGGTGCGTTCCACTCAGTGCATCGATCTGCACATTTAGAAGTATGTGGCAGTTTCAGTACCATGAGCGGCGTACATCGAGGCTGTTCCCATTCACTGTTTTTGTCTAATTTTGTGACGGACGGTATAATGGAGGATTGTCTTCAGCACTCGAAAGATGCCAGCGTGGACCTCCTACCTGGTGGGAGACTGTCTGATCTTGATTAAGCTAGTGACAAAGTGTTGCCGTTTGACAATTTCCAAGCAGCACAAACAGTGCTAGACGCTATTTCGCGTTCTGCTAAATATTTCGGAATGCGCTTTGCAGCCTCAAAGTGCAAAGTGCTCTGGTAAGATTGCTGTGATTACGTAGATCTACTGTTGTATAATGATGTAATGGGGGTTGTTGACCGATTTTTGTATTAAAGAAGTTGCATCAGCGGCGGTGGTGGAGGTGTAGGGAGTGGATTAAAAGTGCGTATTTCCAAGGTTAGGGCGGTATGCACCAATCTGGGGCACCTATGGCGACAGAGAGGTATCATCTCTCTGATGCTTAAAGGTCTGGTGTATAAGACGAAAGTGATGGTTTTGTTTCTTTACAAGAGTGAAACATAGTCGCTGAAGGTAGACGACGTGAACCGCCTTCAGGTGTTTGACCACCAATGTCTGCGTTCGATCGGTCTTATCGCGTGGCACCAACGAGTAAGCAACGAGGAGGTTAGGAAGCGAATATTTGCTTGTGATTGTCAAACGAGTTCTTTCCTCCATTCCTTATATATGCACAGACTGAGATGGTTAGTCCATGTACTAATGATACCAGCCAGTCGTCTGCCTCATTGAACACTTTGGCGGTGTTGTGACCAACTGGCATAAGGTGCGAGGTGGACATGTGATGACCTAGCGTAGAGAAGTGAAATCGTTCACCAAGAGATTGGCCACTGCAGATAGGATTCGCTTCCCTAGCTGGGGACCTCATGGTTCGCATAATCGGTGGCTAGAGACCTTAGGTGAGATGTGGGTTAATCGATTTCAGAAACGTGAATGTTGTTGTTTTGTTGGGTAATTTGTGAAGTGAGTACATTTAAAGAAGCGAGTAAGGAAATTGTCTTGTTGATGACACATTACTTTCACTTGCAACTTGGTTGTTCATCTACGTTGATGTTGAATGCCCAGAGATAGTTGTAGCTACTTTTAGTAGTCACATCTGTTCCCTCCTTTTTTCTTCTATCTTCCTGTACTTGGTTTTCTTTTTTCTTCATCATGGTTGTGTGATAGTTAAGTTTCAGTGTAAACCACCGATGTATAACTGTCTATGATGGTCATGATGAACTCAAGGAAGAGTGATTCATTGTAAAGCTTTTTTAGTTTCTACATGAACACTAACCCCATGGGTTTCTTTAGCCCTTTTTAAGAGTAGTTTTCTTCAGAGGCCTATAGAATAGTGGTGAACCGTTCTACCTAAATGGCTGACTTACAATCGATAGGGTGTACTAATAGTTGTTGACTCATGTGCATTTAATGCCAGTGAGGGGACAGTCATGCAATCTTTTGGTTGGCCGTCAAACGTTCGACGGGCGGCTTATGTGTGCAGTTGAGAAAGAAACTTGTAGGTATTCTGGTTATCTAAAAAGTCGCGAAAAATGAAAGTCGACTTAGTCGGCAGCTTCAGATCTGACCTTCTAAACATGTATTTTTGCAAGTTTTTTCGTATTTGAATATACATAGTGAGTAGATTCAAACGGAAACGCAAGGTTCGTCTTAATTGAACAAATACTCTTCATCATTATCGTTCAACAAAGTCGCCATCTTTTATTTCTCCTTCATAGATTCTCGCACAATACGCCAGTCCACAAAATAACACTACACGATAAACTGTAGAGTTGAGGTCGAATGCTTCCATACCATCGCACGTCTCCATAATAATAAAAAAATTGGAGGTGAACCTAATCCCAACACAAGTATACAAATTCATCCGAATCGAAGTCAGACTGGGATCGAAACAGAGGGTACTATAGAACCATGTATCATTGGTCACAATTGGCATGAGACCAGATACATCCGGGTAGCAACGTGGCTCCGTTAATATGTTTATCTACAATATTCACTTAATTTCCATATTCTCATTGTTTGTGAAAGAGTTGGACAATTCACAAGCCCAATAACGAATGAAGCTATTATTAGATAGATAGCCTGTTAATTCCTGTTTGTAAGCATCTCCTAGTCGAACACTTTTTGCAAGTGGTTTTCATCGATGATATAACACTGTGTGCTCTGCGACTCAATCATGTGTATGTCGGTTTTGTTTATGTTGTGTAGGCATGCTTCATGTATTAACGAGTATGCCTGTGGAGTGTCGCAAGTTTTCTTTGCAGCCGGTTCAGGCAAACCTTTCGTTCAACACTGCTCTGTAGCCTCATCAATCTCCGTTAACCTTGTCTACCGCAGTGGTTGACCAGTCGGTGCGTTAATCATTCCAGCACACAGACACCGACGTAGACATTTTACCCATTGTTGCATTTTTATATCATAGGAAAACTATGCAAAGGTAGTTACGGTCTCTTTTTGATGTGTATTTGCTTACCGTGTGCACACACCCGAATCACTCTGCTAACATTTGCTGAAAGTGCCAGATACCGGTAAATTCGGTTTCTGAATGACCGGCAGATATCTGTTTATTCGTTACAACCGATTGTTTGCTCCCATGCGCACTGTTTGTCAGTGACATCTTTACTCTCACCGTTTCCCAACGTAGTCACCCACTCGATACTAGTCGACGATTTGTCGTCTCGTTTTTGAATCAGATTGTTGGCTGCTGTTGTTTTAAACCTTGAACGTTCGCACTCTAATTTTGTCGATGAGCAGTTATTCGGTTTATATCGTTGTCTGTTCCACACGTCTTGCTGATCGATCGCTTGTTGTGGTTTGTGCCTTACTAAGCAATTATTGGTTCGATCTTTAGTTCGTTACGGTTCATTTTCACCATTATCTACCGCTGCAGTCACGGCTGTTTGCGCATGGCCTCTCGCTGTCGGGGATGCGAACTGCTTGTTATATGGTTGTGGGTTCGGGCTCACTTACCGCACTTATTCCTGTTATCTAAATTTGGAAAGCTCGACAGCTCACATTCAGACTATCAGTGGTCTTGAAAGTCCCTATCTTGGTTTCAACCGGCCCCCATAAATGTATCACATAACGGCAAACACCTGTTGTAAAAGCTAAGAACCCGGCTTTTGCGTACGTTCTTTGTGGCCAACTGATGTTGGTTGACTACCTTGCCGGTTACTTATTTCCGTTTTGGAGCCTGGAGAACATGTGAACTTTTGTTGTTGTCGTCGTCGAACGAATTCACAAGGGTCTTCTGTTCGGATTTGGTTGTTTAACATGTACATGTATATGTGTGTGTGTATACTCTTTCTGTTTAGCCAAACTACACTCCGTCGAGTTTTTCGTCTGTCTAATGATGAATTTAGTGCACCCGTACATTTGAGGTCACAGATTCCGTCTACGACTAGTGCAAATTTTATCGTTTGAGTCTGTGCACCGCATCTGTATTCAATTCACGTGTGACTCGTTATGGTTGGGGGTCGTATGTTAGTTATTCAGAACTCTGTCCTAGTAGGCTGATGGTTACTGCTAGGACACCCACCTAGAGACTGATCAATCAGTGGAGTTTTTATCCAAAGCATCTAGTTCACAAACCTTTTGCACATGGTGCCAGCAGGTGAATTCCGGTGGATTGGAAGTGATACGGTTTTTCCGGAATAACGAACCAGTCCTCTTCCAACTGCCGACCTGGTGGATCAGGAGACTGTATGAACGACTCTGTTGACATGGTTCACTAGCCATCTAATTTAGCCCAGTAGCCAATTCGCATGTGTAAACCGTCACACTGCGTCGAGACCCATTCTGTCTTCTTATTTTGGCACATCGACTGGAAACACTCTTCACTTTAGTTTAATTCAACGGTCGATTGTAAACGACAAATCGAGTTCCTGCATTTCACGCAGTTCTGCTCTCTAATTTTATCCCGTCAATCGGATTTGTGTTCTTTATACCCTTACAATATTCACTGTTTCTATCTGAACAGCCCTCTTTACTTTAGATACTATGCGTTCGAATTGTTAATCCTGAATCTACCTTTGTCATATTATGTAGAAATTTGGCTAAGCCTGTAATGGTGGGATGATAAACTCACTTGTTCGCGTAATTCGGCTACGTAGTTTTGTACGTACTTGAATACTATGAGTGGTGGACGTCACTTTGGTTCCCATTCAATCGGCTTGTTTCGATTCGTTTTGCTACACACTAGCCGTTTGCTCTTGTACGTTTCACCAAACAACGGAATAATCGCTGAGGCTCACTATTCATGCATATCTGCTGAAACATTTAGGATGGATTGGCCTCTTAGTTTTTCACATGATTTTATGGGTAGCATAATATAGACCCGTTTTCTGTTCACTCAATGCAGCTCGATAGTCGGCTGCTCGTTCAACGTGGAGAGGTATGTGTAGTTGTTGGACTAGGCGTTCTACTTATTTATCAGCCTTTCCGCTGCCACTCTCATTTTGCCAACTTCCCTCCAGTCGAGTGGCTGTTTTTTCTCACTGTGTGCCTGGTCTTTTGTTAACCGCATCTTGGGTTCTTAGTCAAACATTCAAACGATATATGGAACAGGCAGTGCTTCTGAAAATGAGAAGAACCACTTAGGAAGGAGACGGTTGTGTACGTTGCTTGTTGCCAGCGCCGAAACAGTTGTCAGCCAGCTAGTTATCTAAACGACGCGCCGTGTACAGCCTATCCTCCCTGTTACTAGATATTTCACTAATTTCACCGGTCTTCACATCCGTTGTATTTGGGAATGAAAATGGCACACTAACATACACGTATTCGTTCAATTTGAACTGCGTCTGTCCGGTCGCATGGGGCATCTGCGTACACATACACACGTGCACACATTCACTACCTGATAAATCATAGTTTGTTTTGGCGCTTTCCGAGAGTTTGTGCAAAATTTTGTGATTTTGTCATGACGGCTAGTTTGATGGCGCTATGTGAACAGTGTTTTCAGAGGACAAAAGCAAAATGGGTGGGTCCCTTATTGCTGAACAAACGTGCTTCCCCTCTAGTGGAGACATTCAGGCCAGAAACATCGATTAATTTTCCCCATATATTGCTGTCCCGAAAAGAGCAGTGGTCACTGGTTTGATTCCAGCTTCCGTTCCTTTCTTCATAGTAAGCATCCAGGTAACAATATTCCTTCTGATCACGGCTGGGACCCACCTTGAAAACGTGTTGAATGAGTACCCCGTTGGGATCGTTACAAACGATTACAAACGTGATATGCATCTTACCGTAGCTCGGAAGGTCTTTAAAAGTTTTGCAATCCAGTGACTTGATTTGTTCATTAGGAACATTTTACCAATTTCTAGTTATTGTTCACACCCGGTATGATAACCTCTTGTTGCTTTTCCCTAGCACTAGTATTCAACCCAGTTTACGTGACCCATCACAGTCGGTATGTTCCATGTTGTAGAGGCTGCTGGCGCACTTCCAGACGATGGTGATCACAAGTTACACACATGTAGACCATGAGCTGTGATCTGTCATGAATTTTCAGATGCAAATGCGGACGACAGTAGGTTGTGTTCTATAAGACGATCATGTTTGTCAACGCAAGTAATCGCCAATAGGAACTCATCGGAACAACAGGTCACCTGCGATGTGGACGTTCTAATTACATCAATTTTGTTTGATTGTGATACTGCAGTCTGTTTGCCGGGTTTGAATTCACAGATTCATTGCTGAAAGCTTTAGGAGAGTTGGTAGTCTAGTGGTGCGAATTTGGTCGTGTGGTTGAGTTATCGTTGATGTAAGGATAGTTAATAAGGGCAGATAATGAAGGCTGCAATTAGGCTAACTCTTTTACAGATGCTGCCCTACCTTCTATCTTGCAACGGGGTTGTTAGCTCAAAATGGAATATTAGAGTTTTGATCTGAGTACTTCTGGTAGTTAACTTCTATCCATGCCCTCTTCTTTTGATTTTGAAATCAAGCTTTTTTCTTTCTCATTCTGGTTATTTCCGGCTATTGATTTCGAGTCTCTGACAGTAATGTTTACCAGTCTTAGTTGTGCCAGGTTGAACCATATCTGGTTACGGCTTATGCATTCGATCGGAACGATGGTCTGTGGATTCATGGACCAACACACACATATCCACATCTCAATCTTCACTCAGCTCACTTGTTATGTCTGGGGAATAAACTGGCAGAATCGGTTTGGCATTATCTAAGAGATGTGTGTTCAAAACGTAACCGCTTTCTACTTTCCAACAGCCTAGTTGGACTTGCGGTCAGTAACCTCTATAGAGCGGTGATTCTTTTCCTGTTTGGAGGCCCACCAACCACCACTTAAATTTGTAAGTTTGCCACATCACAATTTCAAGTTGTACATCACCCACAATTGATCGCAGCTATCGCATTCCCATAGACTTTCCAGTCGGCTTCTTTCGAAAAGCAGAAACATTAGACTCGAGTTTCGCTTTCATTAAAGCTCGTCGGTAGTGCATATCCTCGCCACTGCCGGGACTAAAACCCCGGCCACGCTGTTCGTGGGGCAACCGTGTTTACCACTACACCATTGACCTCACATTAGACACGATCGAATTAGCATAAGTGAACGCGCTCTTGTGGCGTTGGTGGATTTCAGCGTGAACCGTTTGGGATATCGTGTTTGGGCAGTCAATCCGTTGTTTTATTTAGTGGATTCCATATGACACAATGGGTTGAGTGGGTTACTGAGTCAAAATGTAAAATTTCCGACCTCTCGATGCGACTTTGCAGCTTAATTAATAAGGCGCTTACCACAACCGGG
Source organism: Paragonimus skrjabini miyazakii (assembly GCA_014338405.1). Classification (NCBI taxonomy): domain Eukaryota; kingdom Metazoa; phylum Platyhelminthes; class Trematoda; order Plagiorchiida; family Troglotrematidae; genus Paragonimus; species Paragonimus skrjabini miyazakii. The sequence continues at coordinate 63,666 of JTDE01001812.1, read as the reverse complement.
CATGTTGTTTCTACTCCTGGTTCGAATCCAGTCGTAGTCCAGTCTTTTTGCAATTGGGTCTTATTTAGAATATGATATCTGCCATTAATTATACGTGGCTCTGGTATCCCTAGAAACATTGTATTCTTTTTTTCAATTCGATAAACAAGGGATGATTTCATGGTTCCTCTCGACTACTTAAAAAAGTTGTGATTTGAAAGTTTGTCCACAAAGTAGTTTATGACAGTGAGTATGCGTGTGCGCATTTTCTCAAATTAAGCTTTTGACAGATGCACAATCGTGTTCCAAGTTCTTGTTCAGCGACCTTATGTCACTTTCAAAACAATTCGGTACAGCGCTTTGCGTACTAAAACTATGTGTACTTCTGGCTACGAATCTTTGATTTTAAGATCGTGTCTGTTGTGTATTCGTTCCGTGCGTTGCTCATGCGGCTGTTTGGGATAATTTGTTTTTGGTTTGTTGGTCGATCGTTATTCATACACCACCAGTGAAACTTTCTGACCAAACTAAGCACACAGAAAGCTTTCCTTCATACGCACTTTTTCAGTTAGCAACTGCGCATTTCTCTTAGATGAAAAGCTCTTTAATTGATAGTTTTGCAATATCATCCGATTTCTATTCAGTATGTTTCTATCTATTTACGGATAAGGCATAGAACTGACTACTAGTTTATCACAGCCTACGTCTATCTGATCGGTAATGACCATCTTGCTCCGAGACTTGAACCTACTAACATCGAGCCTTATTTTTGTTAACTCAACGCGTCTCCTCAAATCGAGCCTCAGGGATGCACACAATTTATAACTGGATACTTTGTTAGGTATGGTAAGGATTCATCTCGTATATGACGAACTCGTTATATTCTGAATTTGTTCATCTGTTTCTGTCCCTCATTTTCTAATTACCTGATCTTGTGTAACGCTATGATTATTCATGTATTAGCTAGTATTGCGACGAAACGCAGCTCTCGTGAACGCCGCTACGATAATATAGTTGCTGTACCAAAGAAAATATGTTATTTGAAATGGGTTCTTGCGATATGACTCAAGTCTCGGGTCATCGATTGGAGTCAACAGACAGTAACTGTGTCTCCTCTTGAGGCGATCGCACAACCTGATCATTGTTCACAAACGAAGGTGGTTGAGCGTTCACATATGATAATTCGGTCGTGCCTAATGTGAGGTCAATGGCACAGTGGTAAACACGGTTGCCTCATGGACAGCGTGGCCGGGGTTCTAGTTCCGACAGTGGCAAGGATATGCACTACTGACGACCTCCAAAAAGAGCGAAATTCGAGTCTGGTGCTTCTTTTCAAAAAGAGCCGACTGAAAAGTCTATAGGAATGCGATAGCTGCGATTAGTTGTTGGTGATGTTCAACTTGAAATAAACTAAATCCCCGACTACTCATCAGTAATATATATGTATATACCTTTTCTGTCTACATTTGTAAGCAACTGGACGAAATCGGTTTTCTTTGAGAGCCTATCTGAACAACAACTTCGTTCACCCAAATTTAGCACCCTTCTGTGGTTCTATAGTTGCGTAATGTTTGCCTACGTCAACCGTTTATGTACAATGTTGAACAACTACGGTCTGTATTCTCGGCGGTTTTACATTTGCTCTTGATCTATGCAAGTCGGCGTTTCTCTTCATCACTGCCCTACTGATTACCGAATATAACGAATCATCCTCAATATAGGTCATATCTGCGACTAAACTGTTTTACTCGATTTCCGTGACAGCACTTGAACAGCGCGCTCCCTCGAGTTTGCCGACATTGTCCCATCGTGTGTGTGTGTGTGTACCCGTCAGTTGTGGCTGGTTGAGTTTTTCATGCGTACATTTTTTGACAGTTCGACTGCTATCCGGTTCTATCTGGTTCTCAAACAGTTTGCTAATTTTCCCACTTTTGTAGCACCTATTTTGTGGGTGGTTGTGTTTACGCAAACTGTCTTTTTTCACAGGCATTTACATTATCTGTTTCGCCGATTTAGCGAACCATTGTCTGTGCATTCTATTGCCTATACATATCTGTGCGTACGTGTGTGTGTATGTGTGCGTGCATGAAGTCACCTCTCAATTGATTGGCCAGTTCCTCCCCGCTCGCTTATTGGTAAACAGCGGTTTATCGAGGGCGTCAGCCATTGCTACCGAACATAGCACATATACCATTGCTCATCCGTTTTTCGTTCGAGATCTTCAATTATTGTATAGATTGCATATATGTTTGTTGAATCGGACTTGGCACACTTTGTCGCTTACATCTTTATTCAGCCGATGCCAATCGCTTGGTCTATAGTCTCCAGTCTGCTCACGACGCCAGCTTTAGCATCGAACCCCTTACTGGTCTGTTGAAAGTTAGCCGGACGTTGGATCGTGAGACCAAGAGTGCACACAACTTGACTGTGGTGGTCAGCGACGGATTGCGTACTTCATTCGGTGGAATTGCCAGTCAGACAACCGCGCAGTTCAGCGTAACAACCACGTTCACCGTGCGGTTGTTGGATGTTAACGATTCACCTCCTCAGTTTGTGAACACCTCTGCTCACAAGTTGCATATATCTGAACTGGCCCCAGCTGGACGCCATATGACTCGCCTAAAAGCAGTCAGTCTGGATGAGGGCGAAAATGCGGTGGTGCGCTACAAACTGCTAACAAAACAGCCGGAATTCTCGCTTAACGAAACAACTGGTGAGTCTGTTTCACTTGGTCTCCTTGGTGTCAGTCATCTCCGTGCTTGTTTAACAGTGTTGGTTGGTTTGGTGTATTGTTTGTTTTAATGAATTCTGAGGAGATCTGAACGTTCGATTATTCGAACACCGTTTCGAACGGGTATAAGCCTAATGAATAAGAGAATCGTGGTTCATCCCAAGGCCTCATAGTTTTTACTAATGTAGAGCAGTGAAATGAAAAATAGGCTCACAACGATAACAGAATATCAGTTCAAAGCATGAACCGTTTCCGTACTCCTTCTCGTTAACAAATTGGCATGGCATAAGATAGTACCCGACCTTCGTAGTAATTGGCCTGCAGCTGGTTTCCAACTAACCAGCGTGGATTTATGCAAACAGTGCGAAACCCCTCGGTATATCTACGGCTTTGTATCGTTGCATAGAATTTCAAAATGTTTTGGTTGTTTCGAAAAAGTGTGATGTTGCGAGACGTCTGATGTTACTGTAGAAAAAACTTCTCTATAAGTGTTTTATATTACTGCAACCTGTTGTTAGTTGGGAATTATCCAACCTGATGTTTAACCGTCTAGTAGACGCTATTACTGTTTTACTGTGCTGTATTTCAATTTACTGGCTGTTGCGACGTACGCACAGCTATGGAACAGCTCATACATGAAAAGGTCTATAGTAGTGCCTCTTGACAACGTTGGAGAGGCCATTGAGCGGCTTTGTTATCATATCGGTATAACATGTAGAATTGTCTGAATAACAAGTTTTATGAACATACTTCTGAAAGTTGTCATTTTCTCCTGTAGCTCTCCTGTTAACTTAAATCGTGGATGTCTATGGAAGCCGTAGTAAAATCACAAACTATTTGTAACAGATGAAGCTGTATCGTTGATCACTTGTTTTGACTTGTAATTTTTCTGGTGCAATCTTCATAGTTGGATGTGTCTCGTATGGGTTGGTTCAGATAATTTTGTATGGTCAAATAATGTATACATAATAAGTGTTCTGTGCTCAAGAAGATTTCGCTGTGTGACTGAATTTTGTATCTCTCCTAAACACATCAAATGGTGTCCATCCGACACTATTGAATGGTAACCACACGAGGCCTACGACTTCCTATGACTTATTTTCTTTGCTAGAAGAATTGACCCAAAAGTTTCCTGTGTGCATATTAAAAAAAATAGTGTACGTATTCTTCCTTCTTTACCTGTGTTTTATAATGCACATCTTCTGTATTAAGTACTATAGAGCAAGTTGAACAAAAGGACCCACGCACTAAGACCAGTAGCAGTCCAGCCCGTCAAGATAACTGGAGTCTGAGAGCTGCTGTTGGAAACGTGTACACTTACTGTGCTGGATGTGTCGGCAAACAACTTGGTGCTACACTACTGATAACGAATGCGGTGACACGTTGGTCATACCAAATAGTGTTTAGATTCACTGCTGTGTTGTTTCATCTATTTTGCGACAGATGTCTGACAATATACAACTTCTCATGTCAAGCGGTTGCAACATTCGGCGATGTGATGGACCTTAAGATGATGATCTCTTCATAGTAGTTGATCGAGGATGAGAGCGTTCGAGCGTTACTGGGGTAGTGTTTGATGGCGTCGCCGTGGTGGTCTGCGCTAGCCGTAAGAGGGTGGCTACACTGTGAATGTTGGTAAACGGCCAAGCGAAGGCCGTGCTAGATATAACGCTGTGAGAACCTATGAAGCTGGAGTTGGTCGGTGTCAGCTCTAGACAGCTCGGCCGGCTACCAGGCCAAGGTGCAGATTCCTCTGTGTTTGTGGCCATGTTGCAAGAGTGTCTGGACAGGGCATTGCCTAAGCTAGATCAAATCTGTGGGCGGTAGTTTCTGATGATGTAGTTTACAGAAGGTTTCCTGCTGACCGTACACGACCCCGTCACCTAGTGGATGTATATTCGAAAGTTTGCAAATGTGATGCGGGAGTTGGGAGCCGTATCCCTGGTTTCCTGGCCTGTGAACGAAAGTGCAAATGAGAAACCATTGGAAAAAATGCACACAACAGTTGAGCGGCTGACGGCCGATGTATCTGCACTGGGATTTACTTCACTGAGGAACAACAAACAAAGAAACTGTTTCGGCTGCCAAAAGAATGGACAATAGCTGGGAGACAGTGCCTCAACTGACAGTTTAGACGGTTCAAAAGTAAACTGTTCCATGATTCCTATCTTGTTGGTCGCATCAATTAGTATAGAGCGCTGTTGAGAAAGGGCCCTCTGTGCGTGTTTTGTGCTCACCGAATAGATGGAACAATGTTTGGTCGACATTGGGGCATCTATTTTTTGGAAACACAAACCAGATAACGAACACTGTGTCTCAGCCGCCTTGGTTTTGATTGATTTTAATGGTGTGATTTCGTATTTTGGTTCAGTTTGTTGTTCTAACTTAATATGATTCATTCGGTTTATTGTACACTACAGAATGTACGTTTTTGGCTGATGAGATTGCAAGAAATCATATCAGCCACAATTTTCGTCCTCCGATTTGTATTTCCAGTTGGAGTAAGGGGATTAATCATTCCAAGCTATTTTATTGTTCTTCCCTTAAAGCGAAGCAGGATGTGGAACGGGTGTCGGTAATAATCTGAACAGTTGGAGTCTATAACCTGCCAGTTGATGGCTTAAAGAAATGTGGGATGGGTATTAGCAGTTAAATTGTGAAGCACCTCTTTATTTTCTCTTTAGAAACCAGTAGGATGATTCTTGGATTTGCTTTTGTAGCTGCAACGCATACGTTACACACTTGGGGCTCAGTACCTTGTCGATCAGATACTGTTCGCTGTTACTCCCAATATATCGATAATTTTTTGTCTTCCAAGTACACACTGCTAAGGCCACCATATGCACAGCTTCCCTACTGATTGGTTAACAGCCGTGAGAGGCGACTGGGAATTTGCTTTACCACTGATGTCAGCCCACCGAGCGTCTGTTGAAACGAGCACGAAAAAATCTTCATTTCCCTGTTAATCAAGAGGTCGAATTATGGTCACAAAGGATTTATTCGTCGAAATAAAAACGGCTAGGCGAAGTGTGGAAGTCTTGTAAACGCACGCAAGAAAGCAATCAATAGCTCATCAGTTTTTTAAGTCAAGCTGTTCAATTCAAGTGAAATCGTGAAATATATGATCTTAGGAACACAGTTTTTAGTGATCCGGGCTCAAGAAATAGATATGTTTGTGTTTGGTACATTTTGATCAGGTCTTTCGTGTAGGGTTGAGAGAACGGCGAGACACAACGGCTGCCTGCCGGCACATTAGCATAGTTATGTGATATGCTTGAATAGTGAATTAAACCAGATTCACCGGATCATTCCTTCGCTAAGAAAAAGCTCGTCAGTGTCCGACAGCAAGTTAAAAAGAAAAACAGAAGTAGATAGAGTGTTGTATGATGCACAGCTCCTCTAATAAGTGATATGGAGCAAATGGAGCAGGTTAATTTGAATCTGGAAGCTGCGGTTGAAAGCGTGTACACCTATTGTGCTGGATGAGTCGGCAAAGAACCTGGTACTGCATTACTGATAACGGATGCGGCGACACACCAGTCATCCAGTATAGCGTTTACGTTCACTGCCGTGTTATTTCACCTACTTTGCAACAGGTGTCTGACAATAAGCAACTTCTCACGCCGATGGGATTTTTGCGATCGCAACAGATGTTTGCGCTAAACCTCTAGGCCAGTTGCAGTGATTGTGAAGCTGGAAATTTGGCACTGGATTCGTCAGTGAAAGAAGCTGTGACCTCATCGTGGCGTTCAAATTTTCAGGTTGCTATTTTTCGGTCAGCTGTAGAAATTTCTGGACATTTCCATGACAGTTAGCCATTTGTTCCCAAGCTCCCAAAGTATGGTGATCGACGTATGTTGTTGCCGGTCGTGTGGATCGTTTCCTCATTTAGTAATTTGTCCTGACCTGTCCTTACTAGCTGTTTTACTGAAAGCAGAATATCGATCCGTTTCAAGACACTAATTTGAATTTCTTTGATGTACGATGGTTCGTTGTCTTTATTCTAGTGCGTGATTAGCCTCTTTGGTATAGCAGCCAAAGCTCTCTCAATGATTGATAGGTGAATGACCCTCATCAGTAACAATGATTTCCAAACTTTTCGGCTTATTCTGGCTTGACTTTTTCAGTAAAACTTTATCACCCGTCTCAATTCGTGTGTATTGCGTGGACACGAAAATCAGTGTAGTGAAACTCGAATACATTGGAATATACATTGTAGTCCGGTATAAAGCTGCTTGTATGTTTGGATGAGTTAGCATAGATCATAGTGTGTCTTATCAGCCGAACAGGACATATCAGATTGAATGTCACATATCTCCATTTTCAGCCATTTGAAGCACTCTGTTGTCCCGTTAAATTTCTTATTATCGTCAGTTACTGTTACTATCACCCGTTATCGCCACATTGGGAAGCGCTAATGTATGACTTATAATTGAAGTCAGCAGCAGTGTTAAAACATAAAATCTGATTATAGTGTTCATTTTATTGAACTAATGTTGAAATTTTGAGGCCAACGAAACCCATTGGCCCGATGTTTGAAGTTGTCATCACTTAAACGTCTTTTACTATATTAAACGGTCAGGTCCCCGTTCCGGCAGAGCTACGTTTTTCGTTATTCTCTTTTTTTAATGTTTGTTAGTAGAAGTAACAAGGAGCGTTTTGTTTGGTGTCGTATTCTTTGTTCTGACACCTTTTATCTGCCTGTCGCAATGCAGGTTGTATTCACGGATGATCCTAACTCAACTTGATTCATCAATTTTATGATGTGCATGTTTTGTAATTCCTTTGATTAGTTATTCTGTCTGCTTTCTGTCCAGCATGTGCTTATCTGCACACCTTTGTGTTAACTAGTCCATTGCATTAATTCAGCCTTTTCAGCAGTCTGTGCAACTGACCTGATGATGAGGAGCACAATGTCAATGATGAAATAGTGTTGAACATCATTCGTCTACTGTTTTTATTCGCTAGGATGTTGTCTTCTCGATTTCCTATCTGAAATCTGAATGTAACTCTGTTTGAACAGAGACGTATTGTTTGAATGATTTAAACATGTTCTTCAACTGATACATACTTCTCAAGACCAATCGGCTATTCTCGTTGTTTTTCACTGCATCATTTCAAGCGGTTGGATACACGCTGCCTTCTCCCCTTGGTCCGTAATTACCGGTTTTGTGCAGCATGACACATACGTTCATGCTGCCAACATACGCATATACACACACGCACACGGGCTTCTTGTCTCATGGTGTTGACGCTGGAGTAGAGATTACTGGTTTATTACAACGTGCACTCTAATTGGACACGAAATTTGCCTGTTAGGGAACTAATTAGATTTAAACCAACAGCATCCCCATGCGTTGCCACGTGTGTGTGTGCCTGCAATAGCCAAGTGTTGACCAGACCTGGTTACGCAAACAGCTTAGTCCCGAACGCTGCGTTTTGTATCAGTTCCAATTCTTGTTCCGAATCTATCAACCACCTGCGTTGCCCACAAATACGTGCACGCTTGTTCGCCTGGATTTGAAGCTGCAAGTCGATCTGAATGTGCGAACTGACAGATGCTTTTTGGCAAAATAAGGTGTTTGTAACAAAATTTTGGTTTGTAGTCGTGTTTGTGTGCGCTCCATCATCATCGTTTCACCGACCATTTACTTTTTTTCCTCAATAAAACCGTCGCTCTATGTGGTCCACGCTTAGGTGCTTGACACCCCAGTTTTAGTGACTCGCCAGCGTAGGAACTTTTAGGATCTCGTTTTGTCTGTAAAGTAACCAGCGGGCGATGCAATTTTTATGTTGAACTGGGGGGACATATTCGTATTCAAATTCGCCTGGATTTGTTTGTCACAGATTTTTTTGTAGCCAGTATCACACCATCGTCTGTTTCCCTGGCCTACATCCTGTACCTCTATACGATCTGATTAGGCAGGCAACTGCATTGCTCTTTCTTAGTGACACAGCACACATCTGTTCAGTTTATGTGGTTTGATGGTATATCAATCTGCTTTGTCTGCTCGAAACTGTGAAATCGCTTGTGGGTTTTGGTCAAAACCGCCTAAAATTGCAGCTGATGATGTGCTACAACCTGTGAACCTCGTTATACTGTTTTTTTTCCCCGAGGAAGTCGGTTCTGGGTTGTCTGCATCGATTGACTACCAGCGCGCCTGTCTTGTGTTCCGGTCGAAAAACCTTCATATGTGACAGTTGAAATCGGGACAAAATAGTAAGGAATGTGAATTTTACCGGCTATTGCTTCGCCCTATTTTGTTGGTGATATTTTTAGGTTTGAGCAACGTGATGTTGACGATCTTTTCAACTTCTTGATCATATAAGTAAACGAAACGACCCCACATTTCCCGTAATAAGTAGAGACATTCTGATCAACCATTAAGCTATTTCGAATTCAAGAGTCGAACACGTTATGGTTGTCGTGTTACCCGCTTTGGCATGCACACATTATTACGTACAGTGTTTACCACACGGTCGCTGTTGTCCGTAGACACAATAGTTCAGGTTTTGATCGGTTCTAGCTCGGTTTGTTTTTCAACTTACAGTTTGGCTGTCACAGAATGGCTGCTTAACTCACAAGCGTTCTTCACTCTGTTGTAGTTTGAACAGATGCCTAACTCTTTCTGGTTCCATTCTGACTATTTGTCAGGTTTTTCCCAGAGACCTCAGCGTTTTCACTTTCACGCCATTGTTGGCATGTGGTTTTACTTTATCACACGCAGAGGGCAAATACATTGTCAGGTCGTCTAGCCAGCAGAATCGATTGAAATAATCGGTACTTGGACCGATCACCGTTTGAATCGAGTCACACGGAAAGCCTGTGGACAGAAGCGTGATCGACACATTTTACAGAAAGCCTAGATGTTGAGTGTTAACGACTACAGCTTGCAACCAGATCCGTCTCCGTTTCTGGTGCTATCGTCCAAAATTAACCAACCTGGATTGTTGAGCGAAGGAGAATACTGTTTGTCTGTATGTTTGGGAAAGTTAAATGAATGTTTTGGACACTATTGCATTAAACATTGACTTAAGGATTTTTTAACAATTTAAACATAAAATAACTGTTATAGATAACGAGTACTTGTGAGGTGAGTTAAAAGCAGCTAAATTGTTGAACCTGACAGCAATTAGCCGCCAACCTATCACCGAGAGCATCCAATGACCCCTAATTAAATGTGACGCTTATGGAAATCAGTTTGTGCATATACTCTCTAGTACACAGGTCACTAAAGGTTTCTGTTCACTATCCGAACGCCTGGACTTTCTGACTGGGATAACACAGTCGCAAAGTCTGATTGGAAAACAAAACGAAACTAGCCACTCGGTCATTTTGTTGAAGTTTCTTAAACTAGAGGAATGGCAACGTCATTCTTTGAATCATAGCCGCATTATTTCACTTCTCAACTTGATCGTGATCCCAGGATAAATGTTGTTTGTGGTATGATTCTGTGGACCAACAGTTAATGGGTATTAATCATTGTTACTCAGCTCTTATCTTGATCTGTACTGTCTGATATCATCAGACATTCTTCTTGAAGACAGTAAATACTGATTAGTGTAACACTGACTAATGTATTGTTTGCTTTCATTTTTATGTTCAAACAACTTGTAGACAGTATTACTGTTTACCTTGACTTATGACCCCTGATCATAGTACGCTGGTAGCGATCATTTAGTACTATAATTCCTTTTACGGTTCTAAAAATATGTTTTGATGAAACTCCGGTTTTATTCACTGATGTATGTTTGTATAACAGGTCTAAAGTAGTTATGTTATTCACTATATTCAATTCCGGCTTGTTAGGCTCCATGAGATTAAAGTGTTCTCCCTAGAAAAGAAGTACCAAGAGTTGTTTTTTTTAGGATGACTATTTTATATGTACGTGCCTTTAGGTGCAATCCCTGTTGGTCCCGTCCAGCTGTATGCCTATCTATGCGTTTGTATGTGTAGGCCGTTCTCATTGCTTGATCAGCTAACCACCGCTTCTAATGTTGCTGTTGTACTTGACAGATTGAATTAATTCACTTGTTTTTCTTCTCTCTCCTACTTTAAGTTGATGGTTTCAACTTGTTTTTCATAACTTCTTATCACTTCAAAGTTTTGCTTCTTTATCCTCCTTGGATATGATAATGTTACTCTTTCGTAACGTATTTACGTCAAAGGACTTCTATTACTTAACTTTACCGTCTTCCCCTCTCTCTCTCTCTGTCACTAGTTCTCAATTCTGAATGAACTGGCACCACTTTTCATAGCTGTCACACTTCACTCTGTTCAAGTTTACACACCATCTTCCATTGAATGTTTTGTTCTTCAGTTTCCCCTCATCAACCTTTTTACCTACACATTTCGTGCCAGGTTTTCCAACAACCAGCTGAATTTAATTCTAACCTAACCTAAACAGACGTTATGGCTCCTTCTAGTCCTGTGTACGATTACTAGTATTTGCTAACACAGTTTCGTCGCGTTTACGAGAGCTTTCTATCAGGTTTGAAATACTCCCTACGGATGAGCTTTAATTCGTGAGCGAACTTCGGGTTTTGTACTTCTACTCGAAACGTTTCAACAGAAAGATCATGTATGCGAAAGTTCAACTTTGGGTGGTGTTCAGCTTGTAACAGTATCGTATATTCATATGATGGCTTAATGAATGCGTGATTTCTGTGTAGAACAGCTCAGGATCGTGGTATTGCAATCGCACTGGTCTATCATTCACGCAGTTACATGCCACAGCCAGATTGCCGCGGCTACTCTTGTCTAGTCCCAGGCACTCTAGAAGTATTAACTAGTGAACGTCTTAAGATGTGTTGCTTGAAAATTCAGCCTTATTTTTATGCATAATTATGATGTATTTAGAACATGTAACATACATTCTTCTAATTGTGCAATTGATCTCTGTTGCGCATGGCCCATAGCCTCGCTGTTACTACAAGATTTGTTATGGCCTAATTAACATTTTATGATCTGACTTCCTAGCTTCGCTGGAAGGACATGAATCGATGAAACTGAAGTTGCCCAGTTCTGCCGTTCCCAATTTCTCCCTGTGTTTCCTACAGTCATGTTAACTGCTGTTGTCAGATCTTACCCTTCGCATCGTTTTTTTCTGAGCCTTCCCAATACCCCGTGATATCATGCTCGATCAGAATAGCTCACGTGGAAGGGAGGTGATGTAGCATTTCAGGCAACAGTATGTTCATATCTGCCAATTGCGTGACTTCGGACTTTTCATTCCATTTTTGATTACGTCAGCCATTCCGTGGCTAATGTCCGTCCAGTTTGTACCTCAGAAAACGATTTTCGTTTTTGTTTCTACGGTTGTTGGCTTCCAGACCAAAACAGTCCGCCATCTAACCCAGACGGTTTATACTTGCTTTTAACGAGAAAAAAACTGTATTTGTTGAAATGGATACGGTAACAGCCATGTCTCCATTAGATGTGTCTCCTGTCTGGTTTAATTTGCGAATCTACGTTTAACGTTTAACGTTTGCGTTTCTCACTCCCACGTCATCTGTTGTAGGCGAAATTTATAGCCGCATATTTGCAGTTTATTGTCAATCACTGCCACGCTTTCCGTTACTGCTCATCGTATTCCTGTTCAGGTTTCTGTGCCTGTCATATCGCCACACATGACATTTGCGTTTCAACTTCAAAGCACCGATTCGTACACTCACTTGTCTATTACTGCAATATTTCGTGGCCAGCTCGTTTGTGCTCTCCGATCAATCGCGGAGCGACTAAATCTTAGTCATTCCCGTTTGTTTATCCTGTTCAACCCAGGCCTGTTTATTATTGCTCAAGTTGATTAGACTATCTCTGACTATTCCGCTTATCGCCCACTCTACACATTAGATCGTCGGGTTGTGAAAGCTTGGTCGCTGGTTCATGTTCTTTTTGCTCCACTTTTGCGTACGAGGTAGTCCGGTAGTCGTAACCACATCGGTCACCCTTCGCAAAATTAGTGGTCCAAACCTAACTTACAGATACTGCTTTTGTCTGGGTTTAGGCAGCTTCACAGTATCCGATCCAATCTACCTCACATGGTAGCAACCAGGTTGCTATGCACGAGCTGAAACTCTTAACATCATTATACATTTTCCTCGCTTCGTTTGAATATCTTCAAAGTAAAACTTATGTGTTCACTCTGGAACAATTCTTTTCCTTCGGTAGTTTGTTTAGCACGCAAGAGACTCCTGGTTCACTGCTACTCTTAGAAATAAAACTGTCGATTCTGTGTTCATACGTCGGAGAAACTAACATATACCATACTTGGAAATGATTCACATGGTTTACTTCTATTTGCTCGGTTATCACCCTGTTCGGTTACTTTCTAGTTAAAGTTTGACCATCGTTTTCGGCTCCGGGGCTACATTTTCTCGAACGAGCGGTTGTTCTTTATGCCATTTGCCGTACTGACACTTCTCTGGTGATTATCCCGTAGTTGATCATTGTTTGCTTAACCGGTGTGTGCGTATCTGCTGGTCAGTGTCTTGCCGTTTATGGTCGAGTTGGACAATCAGCGTACAAATAGAATCCACACAATACAGTGCTGTGATGCAGACGAACGATGATTCATCATACTTTTTTCCAGGCAACGTAGGAACCCTCTGATCGGCTGGATTAAGATCGGACGTAACATTTGTTCGTTCCGGAGCTTGTCCTGACTTCTGGCATTGTTGTATCTGCGCTTTGGTGGAAACTACGCCTTTTACTGCATGCGTAGGAAAGTTGCTTGTTACCTGGTCGCTTCTTACATTTTCAAACGGAAAACTTGAGCAAATGATTCGGAGTCATGTGTACAATCGCATAATTTTCTTCTCTTAACTATATGAACAGTGGTTTTCACCAAAAGCAACTGTTAACGTTCCGAGTCAGAAATGTTTCCCTATCCATCTGGCCCCGGAATCATGTTCAGGTAATCGGGCGTATATTAAATATTCGTTCATTTTTGAGTCTTCAGTGAAACCTGAGGAGGTGCCTCGGAAAAGTGCACATTATGGTCGGTTTGTATCATGAAAACTTTAGGTTAGTTGTTCACAGTTTGCCTGAATCACCAAAAAAGCACCGACAGTTAACATACCATTTCTGATGTTTTGACATGATGATCAGTCCTGCCTACTGTGTTGATGTGGAGTGCTTCATAGACTAGATGACTGATCTCTCTGGGTATAAGCGTGTCAACTACGCCTAAGTGGACCACTCTGGTGGAACGCAGTAACTTTCATTACTGGCTGTGTAAGAGTGCCTAATTTGTAGGTCACAGTCTCTTGATAGGCGAGCGGAACTGTGTGGACTTGTAGCGTTGTGTATTGTGTTTTCAATAAGGATGACAAAAGCTGAATATCATCGTATTATTAAGTACAGTATGGAGTGCTTCGGAGAAACGCAATTATTGTTTTTGAGACTTATTTGGTATACCAACTTCGTGAGTCAATAATGTCAACTGCTAGGACACCGTCAGTAACCACATGTTCCCTACGCCTACATTACTGGCTGTGAATTTTCACGCTGTTGCAACTAGTCTTGTTTCCTTCTCCGATTTTTACATTCTATTGTCACAATCTGCTATCACAGGTTTGTTTTGTTTGATCGGTGGTCGCCAGGACTGAAAAATAGTCAGTGTGATTGAAGGCTGTTAAACAGGTGCTGTT